>OVBE01000286.1:0-56173 GCA_900406425.1 Iberis pinnata
TATATATATATATATATACACTAAACAATCAACACATCTTTAGAGAAACAACATTTCAATTGTACATCTTTTATTTTTTTAAAGTTGCATAAATAGAAAAAACATACTTGTACAATTGCACCACTTTTATTTAATTCAGTTAATTTTTTAAAAATGAAATTAAATTCAAAAGATAGTTGTTTATTTATTTAAGATTGCATAATTAAGATTTTTTAGAAAAATAAAAAAAGGAAAGCATAAATTTTCAATAACACCTTAAGATTACATAATTAAGATGTGATATCGTAAAGTTATACAACTATAGAGATACAACTTTCAAAATGCATCTCTAACTTTTGAAAGTACGCAAATTTAAGTTTAAAACTAATTAAAAATATATATATATATATATATATATATATGATAAGACAAATTTCAATACTTTTCTTCAAATTAGAGCGAATGATAACTCTTATTTTAAATACATAAAAAAAATTACAAATACAAATATGAACATCCCAACAAAATATAAAATGTTTTTTTATTTCAAAGAATTGTTAAAAACTATAAAAAACTACTAATTAACGTAGAATCTATTGATATAAACATTAGAAATATTACCTATAAGTTTAATTGATTCGTCTTTGTTAAGTTTTAATGATGAACAAAAAAATTTAGGAAAAAAATGTTTAGCCATAATGAATGAAATAAAAGTAGGAAACCTAGAAAATGTTATAAATAATAAACGAAGGGTTGCGTTCATTCATAAAAGTTACAACTATTTAAATGAAACAATGTGACTTTCATTTTTTTTCCAACCAATGTGACTTTTCATTTTCTTTTTACAAAATTAGTCAAATAAAAAGTAACTTTTTACAAGTAAACAAATTTAAAATTTTTAAAATATATGAAAACACACCTTTCAAATACAATTCATCCATTAATAAAGATGACTATAAGAAATAAAATTTAAAACAAAAATAATGAAAAACATACCTTTTCAATACTACACCTTTCACTAAAAAGATGGTT
The DNA here is from genome assembly GCA_900406425.1 of Iberis pinnata. Lineage (NCBI taxonomy): Eukaryota > Viridiplantae > Streptophyta > Magnoliopsida > Brassicales > Brassicaceae > Iberis > Iberis pinnata. The sequence goes on from OVBE01000286.1 coordinate 1,012, forward strand.
AATATAAATTAAGTTAAAAAATGAGAAGTTATACCTTTTCAATAGCAAAATCAAACAAATCTAAAAATCTAAATCTATAAAATAACTTCTTACAAGTATGCAGATTAAGTTTTTTAAAAATTAAAAATATATGAAACGAAAATTTTTCAATACAACTCTACCAATAACACCTCTTCTATTAATAAAAAATAAAATGGAAAGTCATACATTTTCAATGACACCTCTTCCATTAATGAGGATTGTTATTATTATAAGATATTATCAAATACTCATATGAGTGTACTCATATTATACTCATTACTCATATGTACCATCTCTATGTTTCATGGCTGCTTCATGTGTGTTCAGTGATTACAAGAAATGTTTTGCTTGCATAAACAAAGTGACTAAGCAATATAATGAGTTAGTAGGAACCTAATGCGGCATCAAGGCTATTCTTAATAGAGTACTCCACTTCAGAATAGTAACACCTTCTTATCCTGCATTAAATTATTAAAATAAGGTACTAGATGATTTATGTAATAAAAATAAAATAAATATAATTATAATATTATATAAAAGAAACTTTTTGAGGCTTCTCAGACTAGCCAGCTCACCATCCTAGAAATCATTCTCCTTATGCCACGTCAGCGCACAAAAAAAAACCTTTCTACGATTAGAAAAGTAGAAAACATAAGAAAGCTGAAAAGACGAACGCATTGATCATCATCAATTAAGTAGAAAACGTAAATGCCAGTGCCACAAGAGTAAAAAAAAAGTGTGACGATTTCACATCCTTAAAATACTCTTCTTCTATAATTTTGAGTCTTCTCCATCAACAAATCCACCGCGATTATGTGCATCCAGAGTAAAAAGATGATTTATCTATGGCAGATATTGAAAATCAAGACTAGCCATGTAAGCAAAAAAAAAATAATCACTTCCTCCTCTTCTTTAGGGAAAAAACGAACACATCGAGAAACCCCAATGATTTGATTTCACACTTCCTCTTCTTCTTTCCCCATTCGATTAAGGGTTTCAGCCGGTTGATCGAATTGATTATCTCAAGGCTACACCTCCGATAACGCCGATGAGATCTATTGGTGTTACTCCTCCGTTGACGCTGAGGATATCAAAAGTAAAAAATGAAAGAAAGAACAAAACGAAATCCATCAAAATCGGTAGTGGTAGGTATTGACGCCCTCGCTACATCCAACACTATTAACCAAGGTGTGAGGCTAACATTGTCTTATCTTTTTATTTCATGACTTTTGGTGACAAAAAGATTACAAATTTGTGGATCTATTATTTATGGTGTGCAAGAGGATGTGCTTATTTAAATGTAAGATTAGTCCATAATAGTGTATTGCTAATCAATTTTGTGTTTGCACATGACAACTATGAATAAATATTTATGTTCCTCGGACTTTCAGGCTATGTGGAGGTGGTAAACTCAAAATATCCTTGGGTTCATGTGCCAATTGTCCTCATTAAAGCTGACTGGTGGGACAAAATTTGCCCACTACAATCATGAGCGTATCAGAAGAGGGGCCGTTGTGGGTAAGACAGTTCGTAGAAAGAATCTTGGAATATGCTTGTATATTTTGTTTGGAGAACGTTTTATGAATTCATTTATTGATTTGACTAAATTAGTTTTCTTTATCCTTGATTTCCCATTTCTCTGATGTGTTATCTTTGTAGAACTATTACAGGAACGACAACACAATTACCTGAAAGATGGTCCATATTTCCGCTACTGTTCATTGGCTTGAATCGAGGAAGTTATCTCCAATCCCATTCCTTTCATTGTCTTACAAACATGACACCTGGCCCTGGAGAGACTTAAGGAATCATATAGTGTAGCTGTGAGGCTGAATCATCAACAACGAGAGTAGCTTGGACTAATTGAACAAGCTTATGACAATTCCCATGAAGTTTTGTCACGAATAAAACGTCATCTTCTCACCTGGCGTGACTTCGAAGAGGTACCTACCTTGATATTTCACTCTTTTGTTGCAAAATATATATGGTCAATTTGAGAGTAGTAAACTAATGGTGCATGCGTTTTACCGAGAGATGCAAAGATGAGGTTGATGAAACATGATGGTTTGGTTTACTATCATTTATTTAGTGAATAACATGTCTCATTACTTATTCATTTTTCCAGTTTATATTGGAAGAACCGTCTTCTGGGACATGAAGAATCATCTTCCTAGACCATCATAACTTTGGAGTGGGAAAATGGCTTTCTTTTTTGCTATAGCAAGGAAGTGTAAGTGTGTTATTCGAGTATTTTAGATGACCCAAGAAGCGTTCAACAACACAAGAGATGGTTTTTTGGAATATGCAAAATGAACAGACCAACGAGAGGACTGCAGTTGCTTTTCTGCAGGTTGATGATGAACATATGAAGGTGCTTAAGAATCGAGTGAAACATATTCTCATGTCGTCAGGATCAACCACATTTACCAAAATCGTTAACAAATGGAATACAACTCTGATTGGTATATCCTAAGAGGTTGTGCCAGCGAGTTTTTCATATTGCTTATCTACTTTCTTCATGTTTAACTCAAACAAGTCAAGGGTATAAAAAACCCATAACAACAACACAAATATTGAACAAACATAAGGTATGTTAACAAATAGTTGATTGAATTTCATCCATACAAAGAGTTAGCTACAACATATAACATATATTTTTTGATGTGGTATTTGAAATATATGATCACAATTCAAAAGCTACAAGTACATTAGATGTTGAAATTATAATTAGAAATTTAGAAATGATTAATGATTAAACACTAAGAATTACTATGAAAAAAGCTTTAAACTAACATACTAGAAACAAGGGGAAAACAAAAAAAATTATAAACAACCCGCGCGTAGCGCGGGATAATCCATAATAGTATCAAAAATACATATTTCACCTACATTGGACATGTATTCGTAGATGAGAGCCAAGTGACCTCGTTCATCGCAATACCAGACAAGACTTACCAAGTTTATGTGGTGAACTCTAAGGAGAAGTTCAACCTACATACAAACAATGAACATGTATCAGCTCAAATTGATGCATAAATATATGAGTGTTTATATATCACATGATTTACATGATGACTTAAGCTTGAAGAAAGGTTAAAGATAAAAGGAAATAAAGGATTCTAAAGATTAGATTAGTTTACAGATAATTAGGAGATATCCAAATATTGGAAGTTATCCAAATCTAATGAGTTCATATTTTGTGTTTTCCTAATTGAGTTGGTAATAGGAAATTAGAATACTATATAAGATGATGCTAGGTTGTGGCATAACTTATGAGATTTGAGAGTTTTAGGTTTTGAAATATTTTCCTAAAGCCAATAAAGTAGAGTTATTTCTTTAATCTAAAGTCTTATGTACCAATTGGTATCAAAGCCTTGTGAAAGAAGATCACGAAGGAGACATCGTCCCAAATGCAGGAAATAAAGAGATCAGATCATCCTATATACAATGTTCTATGTTAAACACCTCCAGCTACACCATCTGAGCTATGAGAAAGAAGATCATGCTTAAGGTACACAAAGTATAGGATGTTATAGAGACAGATTTAACTGATGAAGAGAAAAACAACATAGCTATGGTGCTTTTGGTTCAATCAATACCCGAAACACTTGTTTTACAAGTAGAAGAGCTAGAATCTGCAAAGAAAGTGTGGGAAGCCATCAAAGCTAGGCATGTGGGAGCAGAAAAGTAAAGGAAGCAAGACTACATACCCTCATGACTGAGTTTGATCGTCTAAATATGAAAGATACAGAGAAGATAGATGAGTTTGGTGGAAAACTAGATGAGATTTCCGCAAGATCATCTGCCTTGGGAGTAATAATTGAAGAATCAAAGTTAGTCAAGAAGTTTCTCTCAAGTATTCCACGAAGAAAGTACGTACATATCGTGGTATCTCTAAAACAAGTATTAGACCTTAATACTACTAGTTTCGAAGACATCATGGGGCGATAAAAAGCATACGAAGAACGTATCAAAACACCTTGATGTATTCGAACACTTTAGGACAAGCACACTAGGTTGGAGATGATAACTATGGTGAGTCTAGAGGTAGAGGTCGAGGAGGACGTGCCTATAACAGAGGAAGAGGCCGCATACGATCATATGGAAAAAGAAATATGTCTAAAATCATATGTTATCGTTGCGATAAAGTCGGACACTTTGCATCAAGATGTCCAGATCGTTTGTTAAAACTACAAGAGACACAAGAAAGCAATGACGATAATACACAAGAAGCCGACGAACTCATGATGCATGAAGAAGTGTACCTGAACGAAGAAAACTACTTACCAAGAAAAAATGAGACAAATACAAGGGAGCAAGATGTTTGGTATCTTGATAATGGAGCTAGAAATCACATATCTGGTGACTCAAGGTACTTTACAAAGATTGATCAAATTATAACTAGGAAGGTCATATTCGGTGATGACTCACGAATCGATATTGAAGAAAATGATTAGTATCTTTTATTGACATGAATGGTGAACCTAGAGTAATGACACAAGTTTACTATATTCCTGACTTGACGAGCAACATTATCAGCCTACGTCCAGCCACATAATCAGGTTGCGAAATAAGAATGACAGGAGATTGGCTAGTCATGAAAGATCATAAAGGAAAAGTGTTGCTCAAAACTAAGAGATCTAAGTATCGGCTATACAAAGTTAATATGAGAATACATGACATTGTGAACATGCATATCTCAACGAGCGAAACAAATAAATGGCATGTACGATTAGAACACATCAAATTTGAATCAATGAGATCTAAGATTAAATTTCTTTTTCTCGTAACTATCGTCGCTTATCTTACGGTTTATTATTGATAAATAAGAAAAAGAGATATCCGACAGTTTTTATATATAGATGGAATTATAACGACATATAAGCGATGAATTATCCACAGAACCAACTTATAGGTAAATCGTCGGAAATTCTTTGTTATAAGTCCGTCAATAATCCATCAGTAAGGACCGACAAATGTGCGACGGATGTGAAAACCCGATTACCCACATCCGATGATCTATTCAGTCAATTTCCATTCGCACTATATAATAAAGTAAAATAAAGTGGTTATCAATACATAAAATTTTTAATTTTGTTAATTGAAACGAATCCACCATGATATTTTAATATCATAGAAATCATCATAATATTACTTATTTTAATTAATATAGTAAACAAGTTTCTTAGTTAGTTAAATATATAAACCATAATTTGTACATTTTATATGGTTAATGAGAAAATACATTTCATTTACTCTTTCTCTCTCTCTCAAGTTAATATGGTATCAATGCACTCTCAATTTTCTTGAGAGCCATGAGTGTTCCAATTTCTCACATTCGAATCTTCTTCATCATCGAGCTGATGATTTGCTTCTTCTTCTTCTGCATTCAACATATATGTTTCTTCTTGATTTCGTCATTATTGGCCTAATCTTGTTGTGATTTCATCATCTTCATCGCACAATTTTTTTTCTGCTTCTTCAAATTCTTTGATTTATCTTCGATTAAGCTTCAGTTGAGCTCCAATTTCTTCAGATAATGACTGATTCAACACCATAAACAACTCCAGATTCAGGTTCAAAGCGTTCTGCAATGGATCAATACGAGAATCCTTATTTCCTTCGCAGTTAAGATCACGGTGGGCTCGTTCTTTTCTCTGATCGGCTAAACACAGGTTATGAATTTCATTCTTGGCATCGTTCTATGAGAATGGCATTAAACGTTAGGAATAAGCTTGGCTTTGTATATGGAAATATCCCTAGGCCATTAGAAACTAGTAAAGAATATGAATCTTGGTCTAGATGCAACGATATGGTTGTGACATGGTTGATGAACTCTGTATCCAAGAAAATAGGGCAGAGTTTGCTATTCATAGCTATTGCAAAAGATATTTAGAAAAATTTGACATCATGCTTTAAACAAGATGATGCACCCCATGTATTTGAGCTAGAACAACGTCTCAATTCAATTCCGCAAGGTTCGATGGATGTTACAACATACTATACTGAGTTTATTACTCTTTGGGAAGAGTTTAAAAATTATGTGGAGCTTTCTATATGTACTTGTGGGAAATGTACTTGTAATGCAGCTGTTTCGTGGGAAAAGCTACAACAGAGAAATCGTGTAACTAAGTTCTTGATGGGGCTTAATGAATCTTATGAGTCTACAAGAAGACATATCTTAATGATCAATCCAATACCAACAATTGAAGATGCCTTCAATATTGTAATTCAAGATGAAAGACAGAAGAGTATCAAACCAGTCACTAAGAGTGACAATATTGTGTTTCAGAATTCTGGACCTCTCCCATCTATTCCAGCACAAGACTTTCAACCACAAGACAATCAAGTATTTGCAGTTCAGGGCAATTATAGGCCACGGGCTCCAAGACCTGTGTGTACTCATTGTGGTATGACAGGACATGTTATTCAAAAATGCTACAAGCTCCATGGATATTCTCCTGGTTACATTCCTGACTATAAGACAAATCTGAATCAATCTCAGAAGAATATTCATTTCAACCTCGAGGATAGTTTAACACAAGACCAATGTTTTTAAAACCGGACCGGACCGGGGGTCGAACCGAGTTGAACCGCAAACCGGACCGGACCGGGGGTCGAACCGAGTTGAACCGCAAACCGGAGGTTTACCTAGGTTGGTTCAACCCCAGTTCAACAAGTTTAAAAAAAAATGTTTTTATGTGTATAATGAATGAAAATACAATTTAACATTTTATGGTTTTTGTGACATATATTAGATAAGTGTATAAATTTATAATACGTTAAATATTTAGATTTTTGTAAATATATGATGTATAAAACCACAATTTAACATTTTTTGGTTCTTTTGTTACATATATAGTATGTTTTTTTACTACTTTTAATTTATGATTTTGTTTATTTTATTATTTGTATGGGTTAAATTATGAAAATTTTATTTTATTGCTAATTATATATATATATATATATATANTTTTAAATAAAAATAATCAAACCCGGTCGAACCCGGTCGGACCACATTGACTCACAACCCGAAAGTTTTTCCGGTTCAGTTGCCGGTCCGGTTTTAAAAACATTGCACAAGACCAAGATCAATCACAATTGCTAATGTGACAACTGATTCTACTGCTCAGTATCCAACTACTAATGCTCCTGTCACTAATATAAGTCTCAACTCTTTTAGTAATGATCGAGTCCATGCTTTAATTCAACAACTTCAGAACCTGCCAATTCATCATCTACTATCGCAGAACATGGTGCTATGGCTTTACAATCTACATCGGGTATTATTCCTTTCCCATCAACATCTCTTCATTTTGAGAACAACATTTTAACTTTCCAACATCAATGCTTGTCCACACTTTCACAAAAATTATCACCAGATTCCTGGATAATTGACAGTGGTGCAACTAGCCATGTCTGCTCTAACTTGGCAATGTTTACAGATATAAAATCTGTTTTAGGGATAACAGTTTCCCTTCCTAATAATACTAGAGTCACCATAACACATATAGGCACAATTAGTCTATCTGATTCATTGACTTTGCATAATGTTCTTCTTGTTCCATCTTTCAAGTTTAACCTCATCTCTGTTAGTAGCTTGCTCCAAAATGATGATTTTTCATCACATTTTTACTCAAAATCTTGTTTTATTCAGGAGTGTACTCAGGGATTGACAATTGGTAGAGGTAAACTACATCAAAATCTATACATATTAGAGCCATCTATTACCTTATCTAAGCATCAATTCTTGGGATCTATCAAAGTTGAAGGAGATCTTTGGCATAGCCGCATGGGTCATCTTTCTGGTGAAAAACTAAAACTCTTATCTGATTCATTGTCTCTTTCTTCATCTAGTTTGTCTTCTAAGACTTCTTGTTCCATTTGTCCTTTAGCAAAACATAAGAGATTGACATTTGTTTCCAATAATTATATATCGGATTCTCCTTTTGCTTTAATTCATCTGGATATTTGGAGTCCTTTTGCTATAGAATCTATAGAGGGTTATAAATACTTTTTAACACTTGTTGATGATTGCACTCGTACCACTTGGATTTATTTTCTTAAAAAAAAGTGAAGCTCCCGATTGTTTTAGATCTTTTATAAAGCATGTTCAAACTCAATATAAGACTGTTATTCAGAAGATTAGGACTGATAATTCATCTGAGTCAGCTTTCCCTGATATAGTTAGACAACATGGCATTTTCCATCAGTTTTCTTGTGCATATACTCCTCAGCCAAACTCTGTAGTTGAAAGGAAACACCAGCATATTCTCAATGTGGCTAGATCTTTGTTGTTTCAATCTAATATTCCAATAGTTTACTGGAGTGATTGTGTTAAGACAGCTGTGTTTTTAATCAATATGTTGCCTTTTGTGATTTTGAAATTGAAATCCCCTTATGACCTTTTAAAAGGAAAGAAACCAGACTACTCTTTTATGAGATCTTTTGGTTGCTTGTGTTATGTATCCACATTATTGAAAGGTAGTAATAAATTTAGTCCTCGTGCTGTTAAATGTGTATTTTTGTGCTAGTGTTCAAGTTATAAGGGCTATAAAGTTTTACATCTTGATAGTAACATTGTGTCAATTTCAAGAAATGTTGTTTTTGTGAAATTGAGTTTCCTTTTAAACATGATTTACAAAATGCAAATGATCCTCATATTTTACCAGTTAATATTCCTGATAATCATATCTCTATTGATTCATCTGAAGTTTTGGTTGATAATTCTGATTCTGTGTTGCATCATCATTCATCTTTACATACTAACATTGATAACAAACATTGTACTGATGAACAAAATGTTTATGCATCTCATGAATCTTCCTTATCCTCTAGTACTCCATCAATAACTCAGGAAACTGTTATCACTGAAGCAGACAATGCTTCTGTCACCATTGCCAGGCCAAGTAGACAGGTTAGGAAGCCACATCATTTGTCTAATTACTATTGTTCTCTTACACAATCACAGTCCATTTTTCCCAAACTTCCTACTTCCCCACATACTTTGTCCACTATTCACAGTTATGACAATCTTCATCCTCACTACCAATCAATTGTTCTATCATACTCCACTGAAACAGAACCCAAAAATTTTAAACAAGCCATAGCATCTATCAAATGGAAACAAGCAATGGATGATGAGTTACAGGCTATGGAGCAAAATAAAATATGGAGTGTTGTTTCTTTACCACATGGAAAGAATGTGGTAGGTTGAAAATGGGTTTATGCAATCAAATACAAAGCAGATGGTACATTTGAAAGGTACAAAGCTCACTTGGTTGCAAAAGGTTTCACACATCAAGAAGGAGTTGATTATTTTGAAACATTTTCACCAGTTGCAAAATTTGCAAGTGTAAAGCTCATTCTTAGTTTGGCTGCAATTAAAGGATGGAGCTTATGTCAAATGGATGTATCTAATGCCTTTTTGAATAGCCATCTAGATGAAGAGATATATATGAGTGTGCCTCAAGGGTACACTGTCTCTAATGGTGTTTTACCATCAAATCTAGTGTGTCTTTTACACAAATCTCTTTATGGATTGAAGCAGGCTTCAAGACAATGGAATAGATGCTTTACAAAAATCTTGTTAGCTGATTGAATTAATCAGTCTCAATCTGATAATTCTCTGTTTATTAAACAGCAAGATGGTGTCTTTGTTGATGTATTAGTCTATGTTGATGACATCATGATTGCAAGCAACAATGATCATGCTGTCAATCATCTCTAGACTATTCTCTCCAGAGCTTTCAAGATAATTAAAAGACCTTGGTCCATTGAAATTTTTTTCTGGGATTAGAAATTGCAAGAAATTCAACTGGGATATATGTTTCACAACGTAAATACTGCTTGGATCTTCTAAAGGATACATGTATTCTTGACTGTAAGCCTCATAGTGTACCAATGGATCCAAAACAGGCATTAAGCAAGGAAACATGGATACTATTACCAGATGGCCGTGAGTAGGGTTGGGCATTCGGGTCCTCGGGTCGGGTTCGGGTAAAACCCGATCGGGTCCGGGTTTTCGGGTCTAGGAGTTTTGGACCCATTATGGAACCAAATGATTTTCGGATTGGAACCGGGTCGGGTTCAGACAGGTCCGGGTCGGTTCGGGTCTAGAATCTCATAACCGAAAAAACCCAAAAAATTTTGGGTCCTAATTTTTTGGGTATTTCGGACCCAATTGGACCCGATTGGACCCGAAAATATAAAATACCTGAAATTTTTTCATAATACCTGAAAATTTTAAAACTAAAATCTGTCCAAAAAAACTCAAAACCAATTGTCCAATTCTTTAACAACTCAAAATTAGTTTCAATTTCAAATAAAGCTCAAAGTTAGTTCCAATATAGATAAATAAAAATCAAATTGAGTTTTGAAACAACTCAAATCCTCAAAAGTGAAACAACTCAAACTCTCCAAACAACAATTTTGGTTCTTTGGGTACCCGACCGGTTCTCGGGTTCGGGTCGGGTCCGGTTCGGGTACCCGTAACTCACCAAATTAAAACCCAATAGGGTATTTTAATTCTTTGGTTCGGATATGGTTCGAGTTTTTTCGGGTCAGGTCCGGGTCGGGTTTCGGGTCTCGGGAATTATGCCCAGGCCTAACCGTGAGTATAGGGAGTTAATAGGCAGGCTGTTATATCTTACTAGAACCAGACCTGATATAACTTTTGTTGTACATCGTCTTAGCCAGTTCCTATATGCTTCAATTGATACACATTTACAAGTTGTGTATCACATCCTCAGATATCTCAAATCCAATCCAGGACAAGGTTTGTACTATTTTGCATCCTCTAAGTTGTGCTTGAATGGTTTTGCAGATGCATATTGGGCTCAATGTCCTGACACGAGAAGATCAGTTACTGGTTTTTGTGTCTTCTTAGGTACCTGTCTCATTACTTGGAAATAAAAAAAGCAGAGGACAGTAAGTAGGAGTAACACAGAAGCAGAGTATAGGGCTATGGCTCTTGCAACAGATGAAATGCTTTGGCTTCAACAACTGTTATGAGACTTGCAGATTGATGTTCAATGCCAGGCTAAGCTCTTCTGTGATAACAAGTCCGCGATTCATCTAGCCAACAATCATGTCTTCCACGAGAGGACAAAACATGTGTAGATTGATTGTCATACTACAAGAGATCAAGTGAAGGCTGGTTTTTTAAAAGTTATTCATGTTTTAACGGTGAATCAAGTAGCCGACATATTGACAAAGCCACTTCACTCGGGTCCTTATCATTCTATTCCCAATCGGCTATCATTGTCAAGCCTTTATGCACCTCAACAAGTTTCAGCTCATAAGGCTTGAGGGGGTGTATTAATATAGTAAACAAGTTTGTTAGTTAGTTAGATAACTAACATTTGTATATAAACCATATTTTGTACATTTCATATGGTTAATGAGAAAATACATTTCATGTCACTCTCTCTCTCAAGTTAATAATTTTCATTTTTATGATTAAACTGAAAGACACAAATGCTATACATATGAATACAAAAATAACCCGAGACCAAATTGCAACAGAAAAAGTTACCACCTGTTTCTAAAGCAATGATACATATCCAAATATTATTGAGAAAAGTAGGTGGTAAAAAAGGGTGGTAACTGGTAACGTTGCAAATTTTAAACAAGAAAGATAGGAGAAAATGTGAGATCAAAGACCGCTACAAATTAAGTTGTTTAGTTATAATGTCTCTAAACAATAATTGAAGCACTCCTTCGACCAAAAGTATATATACGCACATTAACGCAAACAAGTATTGTTTACACATGTTACCTTGCACTAGGGGCAACCTTGGCATCATCACATATGCTTAGTTCAAGTTGGGAGGCCATATTCTGATTCTTACTTCCCATGGTGTTCTGAGATACAATACACTCTTTTAGTTCGACAACAACTTGAGATATGTTTGGTCGTTTTTCGGAGGATGGGTTTGCACATAACATAGCCAATTCAAGAGTTATCCAGACAGAATGAGAGTTGTAATCACCATTAAGGTTAGGATCCATAATTCTAGTAATATCTCCTCCATTCAGCATAAATGCTGTCCATTCTGTTATGTGAGACTTTTGTCGGGTTTGATCAATCACTCGTTGGTTTGTGATTATTTCCAGTAATACAATTCCAAAATTATAAACATCACTCGTCTCAGCCAATCTACCTGTTCTATAATATCTGGAAACACGAGAACACGAACACATGTTTCAGTACTTTACCTTAACATTAGTGTTTATATTAAAGCAAAGTTCATCCAAGAATGAGCATAAATCCTTACTCAGGATCAAGATATCCAGGAGTACCAGCAACAACGGTGGAAACTTGAGATTCTTCTCTGTATTGGAATGATCTTGAAAGCCCGAAATCTGCAATTTTAGCTGAAAAGTTCGCATCTAACAAAATATTCGTACATTTGACATCTCTATGGACCATGGATGGTCTGCATCCGTTATGTAAATATTCCAATCCTGTGAACATTAAAAAATGTCTCTTTATACAAGTTTCTCACAAACCAGTCGTTATGAGATACTTGTATGAAGAAAAAAGTTATTATATATGTGAAACAATTATGAGAAATAAGGAGTTGTTGCTCACGCCATGCGCGTATCCATAAATGTATTTTTATATTTAACATAATTCTGACCAATGATTATTTAAATTGAAAAATAAGTGTTATTTTAGTGCAGAGTCGAGTGCTCCAACTCAAAACAGAACCGCCATGTTTTCCTGTATTTTATAGTAGAAACTCACTAATCCTATCTATTATTTTATTAGAACTAATAAATTAATTAATATGCTACACTTATATATATATATTACCTGACAAATGATGTTTCAAATCTACATTGGACATATATTCGTAAATAAGAGCCAAGTGATGTCGTTCATCACAAGGCTTACTAAATTTATATGGTGAACTCTTAGCAAAAGTTCAAGCTGTAGATCAACAATGAACAAACATATCAATTCATTTACTTCTCTAGTTATTGAGTAGATTTAGCACCTTTATAGCCTTGTGTTGACGATTGGGAAAGTACTTTGACAGCTACTTGTTGTGAACCATTAATAACGCCGTCATAGACAAGGCCAAAACCTCCTTAGTTGTTTGTCATTTTCATTACCTCCTTTTGGTCTCAATCGGTATATCAGATGTAACATTTGTACTTGGGGATATTGTTGAGTACTGTGGTTGTTTATCTACAGAGAACAAAATTAAGTACACGACATATCTTTAGTCATATCATAAAAAGTTTTGGCCGGTACCTTTCGCATGACCATTATATGCTTTCTTCCTTTTACATATAAAAATAAGAACAAGTAGTACTACGATGATGATGATGATGATGATCGGAAATTTCTTCTTCGGGCCACATGAAGTAGTTAAACATGGCTCTTTATCTCCATCAAAACTATAAGTCAACAAAATTGATAAGTATTTTGATTAGGATTCTAAATGCACTGTACTAGTACGTAGTAGAGTGGTTTATGTCTTACATTATTTTAAGTCCTTTCTTTTCTTTATCAAGAAGAGCTTGTGGAAGTGTAATTGAACCATTTAGATTGTTCTTGCTCAAGTTTCTGTTACCATCATTTTAGACATGGCCGGTTAATATAAATACCAAAAACTAGAAATGTTCAAGAAACTTGATTACATGAGCGACAAAAGTTTCATATTTGCTAGATATTCCGGTATTACACCATCCAAACTGTCATTTTCATTAGTTTCAGTTAGCGGAGAATCCACAACAGCAAAAAATTCAATGGCATTAAGCAGAGGTTCCACAAGTAACTGGATATGGGTTGAAGACTGTAAAGGGCTGCAGATATGTAGGCCGATAACTATCCAAAATACTTTTCCCGTTCCACAAAATGTCAAACTCTCTGCTCTCATTGGCCCCTAACTTTTGAACCTCAGAGAAATGGAGGTATATGTCAATGGTTCACTCGCATTGGAAGGTGTTGCAGCAGTTGTGAGTACAGTCTTCGGGTCAATATATGCATAGCTGATATAATTACCACAACATATATAAGCTAGATCATTTTGAACGGTTTAAAGAAATCAATGCATGTAGCAACTTACTTGAGACTAATTTCTGAGTCGCTAAGATAGTACTGCGTCACATATTTAACTGTTACTTGGTAAAGGTCTTAGTTCTAAGGAGGAAATCATTGGCGTGGACCGGCCTGTCTTAACAAGACACACATCCAAGAAGTTGGACCTGGGAGCATGCATGATATCCTCAAATGTTTACTCCCCAAATCTATTGATATCCAGTAATTAGGACCTATGTGTATGTCGAACTTGGGATTTTTCTTACGACCGTCATAATTCCCATACACAAATCTAACTCTCTTCACGTTGAAACTTTAACAGTTGCGCTTTCCTTTTGGAAAATATCTCAACGTCCACATCGATTTCATGTCCAGTTTCTTTTCAACTCTTCCAATTTCTCCACTATTAATGTATTCTGAGTCCGTCGAGAATTTTTATCCAGTTTCCGGATGAATATAAGGAGAGACCTCATTCGGGATAACCCGCAATCTAAACTGATGAATCCTGTTAAGATAAGAGACAATTTAAATGAGAATTACTTACTTGACCTATATATATTTCAATTAATTGCTGATGTAACCCCACATTTTTGTTAATTACTGGACATAACTCAATTTTCGTTAAACTCAATTCTACCCCTCGGTCATGAACAAACAAACAAGCTGGGAAAAAAATTATTAGATGAGAGAAAAAAAAAGATGTCTAGTATTTACGAAAATGCGGTGGCATTTTCTGGAGCAAAAACAAATATGCGAAATTTTGTAATGCAGATTTGTTTGTGTTGCAGATTTGTTTTCGCAGATTTGTTCTTGCAGATTTGTTTTGCATTGCAGATTTTTTGTATCGCAGATTTTTCTCGCAGATTTGTTTGTCTATTTGGCCGCTGATTTTTTCGAAACGTCTACGTCACCGACGAATTTTCGACGTCACCGCAAATTTTTTTCTTTTGCCGATTTTTTGTCGCAGAGTTTTAAATAACACTGCCGATTTATTTATATTGCAGATTTGTTCTCGCAGAGTTATCTTGATATTGCAGATATATTTGTGATTGCAGATATATTTGTGACTGCAGATTTTATTTTTTTTACTGCAGATTTTTTTGTTGTCACCGTAGAGTTATGAGTTTCCAAAATTGCCAGATTAACCCTTTTTTTACTGCAGATATTTAATATTAATCTGCAATGGCCGCAGATTTGTTTCATACGTTACCGCAGATTTTTTTCTTACTCATTTGACCCTCATGTTACCGCAAATTTGTTTGCCGCAGATTTTTCAAAATCCTTTGGCCGCAGTTTTTTCAAAATCTACGATGATTGTACTGCCGATTTTTAAAAATCTGCAACACAATCACCGCATATTTTTTTTGCTTGGTCATTGAAATCGTTTGACCGCGATTTCTACATTGCAGAGTTGTTTCTCCATTGCAGATTTGTTTCCACATTGCAGAGTTGTTTCTATATTTTTCGCTGATTTCTTTACTTAGTAAAAAAATTCTAAAGTTTGAGTTTTATCCATTGTTGAATTGTATTAAATTTCGGTATTAAATCGCTAATCAATAAAAAAAATTTACATTGCAAATCATTAACTTTTTACATTTATTTTTTTACAATGAAAAGCATTAATTTCTTACATTGCAAATTATAACTGATTCATACTCCATCTTTAGGGGATTAACAAGAATTTTCAAAGATGGGAGTTATCAAGAATTTTTTTTTGTACATCAACAATAAGCTTCTTTGTTTTCTTTTGAAGGTTCAAGAAACATATAATAATGAAATTTTATTAAGGAAATAAGCTCTTTGTTTAAGCACATTATATGGCATTTGATTTGTGAAGAAGCATCACATAAGTTCTGGTGCATAACTTACTAGTTTAAACATAGTTTTGATTACAAAAAGAGAAACTTATATGTTAATTACTCATAAACTAACAACTAAGTAATCAAACATCCAAACACACAACACAAGAGTAGAGAGAAAGGTCCTTATGCATCTTTCTCATACAGAAGTGGTGACTGCATCGAGAGAGAGTGCTCATTGCTTTTCATGTAGTGGACATTGAACGTCAATTTTACGAAGTTCTGGTAACCTCATTTCAAAACTATATTGCCTTTTGATAGTTGGTTCTTTATCAGCATCATCCAGAGGCAAGCCCTTTTCCCCAGTAGGGCTATGATCATTGGGTGATACTTCATTATTAAAACACACTTCCTGGCGACGGAACACGCCATTACCTCTTTGAAGATATGGAGACTTCATCATTTTGGGTGATGATGGTTCTTGGACACCACAGCCAGCTGAAGAGTCCCTCTCAACCTGAAATGCCGCAGACTCGTGGTAGCTCTTAACTGGCATCCTGGATAAACATACAATTTCCTTAATCAAGTATAATAAACAAAAAATCCACCCTCCACAGAGATCATAACAACAAAAAATAAATGTCCAAAAAAAAAAACTCTGCCACATAACTTTTCACTACACGACTAAATTGTTTAAGCAATCATACCTTCTCGGAAGCTTTGTTGCTTCTTCACACTTAGAAGCTCAGCATACAACCCACCCAGAGTTATCAATTCATCATGTGTACCCATTTCAATGAGCTGTCCCTCTTCCATCGGTGTTATATACTCATCATTTCTTATCAAACTTAGACGTCGGGCTATGATTATGGTTGACCGTCCCAACATCAGGACATCAAGAGCTTCCTGAACAATTTTTTCAGCTTCAAAGTCTAGTTCTCCAGTCACTTCATCAAGCAGAAGAATTTTTGGGTTCAAAAGCACAGCTCTAGAGATCGAAAATTTTATTTTATGCTCCTCTGTCATTGCTAAACCAGCCCTCCCGACCTAGGAGAAAACAACATATTTCCCATTTCATGCCAACTGAAAAATTGATTTCATAACAAGCTTTTGAAATTGCGTCTACCTAAGTTTCATATCCCTTTTCAAGAGAACTAATAAATGTGTGTGCATGATTTCTCCACCATTTGCTCCTCTATTTGATATGCAATATTCTCTCTTATTCTCAAGCTTAGCATAACAGCAAAAAGAGCTGCTTATGATTTCTCCACCATTTGCTCTTCCATTAGTACAAAGAATCGTCCAATCCAAAGTTGCAGCGCACACGAGCATATAGCAAGCCCTAAGTAAATCCAAGTCCAAGGCCTTGCACAAGACTAATCAATATACCGTATCTCAGGGTTGCTTGAAAGGAGGTTGCATATGAATATTTTGCAAGAGTTTCATTTGTAAAGGCATACAAAGTCCTATTGTAAGAGATCGCCTGCATATTTAAGACAAAGCCTTTTTAAGAGTTATAATTTACAGAAACAAATATTATGGACTAGATTTGATATAGTGCTTAAATAATATGTGATGAACGGATATAATTGTGATCGGGTAAGCTCTCCTGTTGGATCTTTTTCGATCAATGCCCTTATTGACTCGTGAAACATCACAAAGAGAGAGTGCACTTCCTTAAGCACTCTCCTTAATGCATCAATCCTCCATATCGCTCCTGTCACCTTACTTTTCTTCACAACCCGCATATGCAAAAATTAGAATTTATTCACAAAATATGAGTTGTAGCAAGTGAAGTTAGACGATACATTACTATCACCATCCAAATATCAGGCAGTTCATACCCATACCCACTTGGGTTAGAGCTTTGAGCATCTTCCTCCAACGCAGAGACAAAGTCAACGGCGCCGGGGAGGCCAAAAACGTCGAACCCGAGGAAGAAGACGAAGATAAGAGTGATTGCTACTAGGGGAAAATTTTAGATCTAGGGTTTTTTTTCTTTTAAAAATCCCAATCAATAAACACTAAAATAAATTAGAAGGTGTTATTATGATTTATTGTGTAAAAATAATTCAAAATGGCAAAATGGTAGTTTATTCAAAAACTGTGGTATTTTTGACTTTTTATCCAAAATGTTGGGTTAGTTTAGTCATGGATGACATCGAGGGTCAAGTAAGTTATAAACGCAAAATGTTGGATTACTCTGACTAATTTTTTCTTTATTAATATGAATGCGGATTTCATTGAGAGGGTTTGTGGTTACAATACAAAAGCATTGACACAATAGGTCGTTGTTGCATATAAAAAATACAAAAAACAACAACGAGATCAAAATCAGTGCCAATTGTCAGCTGCTATGTTTATTTAATTTGTGATATGACTTGTCTCGTTATTTTCGCAGGATCATATAAACAGTACGAGTTGTGCTTCGGGGAAGGGCATGCAACACCAAGGTTGATAAGATCCTTTGGAGTTAGACAGGCAGATCCGATTGAATTTAGGGTCTTCGTTGTTGATCAAAGGTTCCCAAAGCTGATATTGGAGAGGAGGTAAACTGTATATGTTCCTGACCTAAATTGTACGTTTCTTTCAGTTTCAAAACTATTGAAACAACTCAACTGTATTGTGTTGTTTTATGATATTTTATGCTTTTTGCAGTACCGTTCAACGAGGATTCTGATTGGAGCCGATAAAAAATGTGATGGGCGTACTACTTTACTGATGTCATGGCTTCTAGAATTCACAAAGTTCAAGCTTCTCCAAATTCAGTTTTTGTGGCATCAACAACTAGGCATCCGTCGTTTTCTGTGTTTTCGTTTTTACATTTATTTGATGGTGTTTCTGTTTCTCATCCTTGTGATGTTTTTTTCGCGCTAAGCAAACTATAGATTCTTTTCTAGATAGCTCTAATAAAATAAAAGAGAGTTTTTCTTTAATATATTATGATGTTTGGGGTTTTTATAGAGATCCCTCTACAATAAGCGCGGTTTATTTTTTTGAAAATAGTTGATGATTATTTAAGAGCGTTCTGAACGTTCTTGATGTTATCTAAAACCGAAGTAGGTCGACTGTTGCGTGATTTTTTTACCTACACTGAACGACAATTCGGAAAACATGTTAAGACTATCCGCAATAATAATGGAACTGAGTTTGTATGTGTTTCTTCTAATTTTAAGGAACAAGGGATTGTGCAGCAGACATCTTGTATGACTACACCTCAACAGAATGGACGAGTTGAAAGGAAACATCGTCACTTTCTGTATGTAGCTCGTGCACTCCTTGTTCAAGCTAACTTGCCTACAAATTTTTGGGGAAAAGCAATTCTCACGGCATCCTATATTAAATAAATCGAACTCCTTCGGCCATTCATCATAGGAAATCTCCAATCGAGATTTTATACAATGAGCCTCCTTTGAATTCACAACTTCGCGTTTTTGGATGTGAATGTTATGTTAATCATACTTCGCGGACTAAAGATAATTTTGGAGAATGTAGTCGTCGTTGTATCTTTTTGGGGTATCCTTTGGGAAAAAGGGCTGGAAAGTTTTTTCATCTTGAGACTGAAAAAATTTTCATCTCTCGTGATGTTGTGTTTCATGAAGGTACTTTTCCTTACTCGGCTCTATCATCTGTGACGAAATAAGCTCTTTTGGATGCACCTATTACAAATGAATACGTCTTACTTCTCCCAAATATTATCGGTAAGGGACAAGACAATACCTAGACTCATGATTTGAGCCCACCTGTTTTACTCATGTCTTCACTAGACACAACTCCGTCTCCTACGTTACCTCCATCGAATCCACCTTTACGTTGTGGGACTCACGATCGAAATCAGTCAGTTTGACTTCCTGACTTTGTCACTTACAACACAACATCGACTCTTACACCCAATCACACATCTCAAGGCTCCACATTTGATGTCCAAGGCACGTTACTTTATCCACTACAACACTTTATCTCCGATGATTTCATTACTTAAAAGCATCAAGATTTTCTTGTGAATCTTGTTACAACCGTTGAGCCTAAACATTACAAAGAGGCAGCTGAGTTTAAGGTTTTGTGTGAGGCGATTTCTAAAGAGATTAAAGCTCTTGAAACTAACCAGACTTGGGATCTTGTTGATTTACCTTCCAATAAAACCGCTATTGGGAGACAATGAGTTTTTAAGATCAAATACAACGCTGATGGTTTTATAAAACGCAAAAGGTGTGCCTTTCCATTCAAGGAAACAATTAAATCAAATGTGAAGACTATACTGAGATATTTGCACCAATTGTGAAGATGATCATTTGCACACTTCTTTGTATTGTCGCGGCTAAATATTGGAAAGTTTTTCAGATGGATGTTCATAATATGTTTCTCCATGGCCATCTTGCAGAGGAGGTTTACATGAAACGTCCACCTTGTTTTCGTCACACTTATCCTACTAAGGTATGTCATTTACGCAAATCTCTGTATGGTCTTACATAGGTGCCCCGTTGTTGGTTCAAGAAAATCTTCGATGCACTTCTACAATATGATTTCGTGCAATTATATGATGATTACTCACTCTTTACTTTCTCTAAAGATGACGTAGAGTTAAGGGTGTTGGTATACGTTAATGATTTGTTGATCTACGGTAATCATGATGATATTTTGACAAGCTACAAAGCCTACTTAGGCCGACATTTGCTAGGAAATAGATGTGTTTCCTCAAGTAGTTTTTTGGTATCGAAGTTAGTCGTAGTTCTGATGAATTTTATCTCACTCAACGCAAGTATGCTCTTGACATTATTGTCGACTTAGGTTTCACTGGATCCAAACCAGCCACAACACCTTTAGAATCAAAGCACCAACTTGCATTAGATGATGTTCCACTTATGGAGAATCTACAAGGATACCCACGCTTGATTGGATGCCTAATCTATCTCATTCACACTCGTCCAGAACTCAGCTAGTTGGTGCATGTTCTTTCTCAGTTTATGCAAAGTCCGCGTGAAGCAAACTGGACTGCAGCTCTTCGAGTCGTTAGCTTCTTGAACGGATCATCTAGTCAAGGTATTCTTTAATATTCGGATTCAGACTTATTAGCCATGGTTTATTGTGATTCAGACTAGGCATCTTGTCCTTTGACACGACGCTCTCTAAGTGAATTTTTCGTTTTATTTGGCGGTTCTCCGATCTCTTGGAAGAAAATGAAACAACAGACCGTCTTTCACTCTTCCACTGAATTTTAACATCGCGCTTTGTTTGTTGCACTTAGAGAGATCAAATGGTTTCGCACCATGTTGCGAGGACTAGGTATTGCACAAGACACTCTAGCTCCTCTCTTTTGTGACAGTAAGGTTGTCATTCACATAGCCGTATATCCTGTTTTTCATGAGCGCAACATGCATATTGAGTCTGATTGCCATGTTGTTCGTGACGCCTTTCGGGATGGAATCATCTCAACTCACCATGGTCGTAAAACGGAACAACTCGCTGACATTCTCACAAAGGCCTTGGGACGAGTTCAGTTCGAAGACATTTTATTCAAACTGGGCGTTCGCAATCTTCACGCTCCAACTTGAGGGGGAGTATACATGATAAACATAGTTGTTTAATATTTTATGTTAGATTTCCTTATTCAATATTTGATATTATCTTTTAGATTTATTCATATTCCTTAGATAGTTTACGTTTTGTATTATCTCTATATATAGAGAGTTCCATTCATTAATAAAGACTAAGTCAGTTTTGTGAGAACATAAAGTGTTCTACATGATTTAATGGGGGAATCACCAAAAAAATTGAAATTGAATTTCTTTTTCTTGCCTATGGTGGACGGTGTGACGAGATCAACGTTGGTGAAGGAAAAGGAAGTGGATTTCATATCTACAAAATTTTCTGAAATTAGTGTACTAAGATCATGTATGTTATTTATTACCAAAACTCGTCATGTGTGATGCTTTTTTTTTTTTTTTGGTAATACTTTCGTCTCGATTGCACCTTACCATTATATCGATCTTGGTTTAGATTACACCTTACCATACGATCGGTCTTGTTTTAGAAAATAAACCAATTTGGAACACATTGACATGATTATTATATTTTTCCGTCGATCTCCACTGATCTTTACTGATACAGTACTCTGTTTAAGGTGAAATCAAACCGGTTTCGTGTTGGTGTCAAATTATGATACCAAGTCAGAATTCATGAATTTCTAGATATATTCTCTTTCTATTTTAATAATAATTTTAGTATAATTTGTATACATATTAAAACAATTGATTTTTAACTGTAAATGTAACATTTTCATGCAAACTAATTTCCAATAACTTTGATCAATAGTAATTCAAGACCTTCATTATTTTCCCTCAATACTTTTACTAGGTTGCGTTTTGTTAGTAAATTATAAAAAGTACTGCATAATTGTTTTTAGAAAATATTTCTATTCTAAACAAGCAAAAATCTAAAAGATCATTAAAAAAAAAGAGGGAATACTAATTAGTATCCAATAATAATGTCAATATAGCTTTATTTACGACGATTATTATTTTTTTTACTTATAGTCAATCTTGAATTTCTAATGTATGTTAGTTAAGAGCGGTTCAAAATACGTCTACATAATCTAACTCATGTAATGGGCAAATAAGTATGACCATGTAAATTGAAAAAAGGTAAAATTTGGGTACCTTCTTGATCTTGATCTTGAGCTTGAACAAAATGTATAATGGCGGAAATTGTAATTAGCACGGCCAACAAAAGCGCATGGGGGCTCTCCATTTTCAGTTACTTTCTAAAATAAAACAAAACAAAACAGGCATTGCATACACATTGAGCACAAAGCTCTTGTATTTCAAGAAAGTCGTCTCTCTAGTGAAACCTCACCTTGAATGCGATTATGTCCAAAACACAAGTGGAATATGTTATCAAATTGTTGGACCACTAAGAAAATGAATGTTCTTTTGTGTGACTGACCTGAATTTTCATAAGATAAACATCAAAATGATGAAAAATATGAGTTCAATTTAGTTCATACCACATTTGCATTAATATTAAAAGATTATAAAACATAATATAAAAGGCTGGCGACGTATTTATCTTGTAGAATTTGATTTCAACTCAGTTTACCACAAACTTAAGTGTTTTGTGCAATTTATCAAAAAATCATTTTCTCCTCTTTTATACATCACGAACTAAGAGTTTCTAAGTAATTTCACATAATAAATCAAAATCTTGATTGGTATTTCTTTTTTTTTTTTAATGAAATTTCAAATTTATTTATCAAAAAGAACGTTATTTACAAATGTTTTGTCCCTAAAAGAACTAAGGTATAAGCACAGAGAAAAGGGAATGCAGGATTGTCTCATTAAAACCCGATTCTAGAAAACCTAATGGGACAAAACTAGAATAAGGAAAAAGAGTACAATCCAAAAGCATCGGAAGAAGCCAGTGGGAATGGAAGTGTAGCTTTGTCCTTGAGTGAGAGGTGCTTTGGATCAAAATTAATACTCCCTTGGTTCGAATTGCTCTCGTTTTGCTCGGGTTGATTACATCATCAATAATCGGTTCGATGACGTTTTGAGCACATAGATCGATCTCGGTGTAGACGTGCGGATCGATCTCCAAGTGGCCCCGGATCGATCGTTGTTGAGCATGGGATCGATCACATTACGTGTTGGATCGATCCCAACATTGATTGGGATCGATCACATTTTTGTTGATGCGTTGGATCGACCTTGATTCCTTCTTTTTGGTTCAATCTCATCTCTTCCCATGTTGATCACAGGATCGATCCCGACACTAGTGTGGATCGATCTCCTTCGTTGAAAACGCACTGATCCGGTCATCCTCTCACTTTGATCATCATGTTGAAAATGCATATCACCAATGTCCCATTCCTTTTCTCATTGCAAAATTCCCAAAACTCAATCCTTAAGTACCTAAGACACCAAAACAAGATAAAACAAAAACGCATTAAATCAAATACTTAAAGTTTAAAACATTGAAATTGAAATATATATACAAAGAAAAACATGGGACTTCCTCCCAAGTGAGCTTGTTTTAAGTCACTAAGCTTGACTTCCTGTTTTTAGGATTAACGACCCTGAGACGGTTCACCGGAGAGAACCAAGGTATTTTCTGAGAAAGCTCCATTATCATAGTTCATATCAATTTTAGAATTCAACTTTGGTTGTTCATCAAATTCTACAACAAGTATGATGTCTTCTTCTGAAAGCACTTCCTTGATCATGAAGGTCTTGGAACACAATGGATCCACATTTCCCATATAGTACTTGAACCTTTTGTTGAGTAAGAACACTTGATCTCCATTCTTGATTTCCAAGGTTTTGAGTTGAGGGTCCAAGTATTTTTTTAGAGATTGGATTGTTCGGAGGTGGCTTAAGAGGTGGCACACGTTCAGGTTGAGGTTTGAACTCAAGAATTCCTTTTCCTAGATCCTTAAGGTTGCCTTCACCTTTGGACATTTCCAATGTCCTGATCTCTTTCACTTCAGCAGAAAATCTTTGTATCAGGTTCTTTGACAGGATTGAAGACTTCATAGTACATTTCAGACATAGTTGATTCCTTTCCCAACTCATCTTCAACTGTTTCAACACTTGAATACCCATTCTTTGGGTTGTCTTCATTTAGTTCCTTCTCATATTCCAGCTGACCTTGGGCAGTGAGGTCCTTGGGGTTGATCTTTATGTTGAAGATCATCTTTGGTCCTCTCCCTCTGTTCAGCTTAATGTTACCCTTCTTGATGTTGATTACAGCTCCAACTGCTGCTAGGAATGGTCTTCCAAAGATCAATGGATCCTTAGGGTCTTCATCCATTTTCAATACCATAAAGTCTGTGAGTATTGTTACATCCTTGATCTTGATGGGTAAGCTCTCCAATATGCCAACATGATGCCTAACTGATCTGTCTGCCATCTTTAGATTTATGTGTGAGGTCTTAAAATCATCCAGTCCTAATCTTTCGGCAGTGGACATCGGCATAAGGTTGACTGAAGCTCCTAGGTCAAAAAGCCATTCATCAAAAGTTGAATTTCCAAGTGAGCAGGGTAGTGTGAACGAACCAGGGTCTTCTTGCTTTGTCGTTATCAATGAGTTGCGTTCTTCAGGTGGTTCCACCTCTTCGTGAGTTACTTCCTCCTTCATGGATTTAGAAAAAACGTCAGGGTATTTTGCCATAATTTACTTCTTGAATTTGGAAGGGAAGGGTAACCTCGGAACATATGGTGGTGGAATAAAGGGTGCGTCCTTCTATTGTGAAACAGATGATTGCTCAGCAAGAGATGGTCCCTTGATCTCTTCTGGTGGAGGTTGCAATGGCTTCTTTGCATTGGTTATTGCAGATTCATCTTCTTCAGCTTCGTTTAAACACGACCCCCCCCCCAAATAGATTCACACTGTCCTCAGTGGAAGTTGGAGTGTTGGTAGAAGACGTCTTGTTTAGGTACATGACACTGATGTTGAAGTAATCTTTGAGGTCTGCACAGACTTTCCTGGTATATGACCATTTGCAGAAGTTGAAGTCGATGCGGTTTTGCCTTCAAGAATGGTGACCCTGGAGGTGAGATTGTCAATCTTGGAGTAGATTGCACACAATCATCTATCCATCTTGTGTTGTAGTTCACCGAACTTCTTTGATGTTTCCATTGCGTAAACAGCTTGACCTTGAACTAGTTGCTGTAAGGTAGCTTCGATGTTGAAGGGTTGAGCAGGAGGTTTAGTAGATGCGAAACCAGGAGGTACACCAGTAAGTTGCTGTTGCTGTGGTTGTTGCTGCTTGGGGTAGTAACCTCTGTTCTGGTTGAAGTTGTTGAAGGGTTGAGAGTTCTTCTGCTGCTGAGGTGGGTACACTTGGTCTTGAGGATTAACAACGTTGTTGCTTCTGTAAGAATGACCAGGGTTGTTAGAGTAGTTAAAGTACCCTTTGTTGTAACCCCCTTGGTTCTGCACATAGCACATCGCTTCTTTTTGTTGAGCTTCAGCAGCTTGAATTTAGAGTTGTTCTTCATCAGAGATGAAGTGAACCTGATGTTGTCGACCCAGGAGTAACCTGTCCAACTTCTCATTTAATGCCTTTATCTCCTTCTTAGTGCCATCATCAGATGCAGAAGGACCTTTAGGTGTTCTGTCGTAGTCTTCACTGTAGATCCTATCAGACTAGGCAAGGTTCTCAACCAACTCTCATCCGTCATCAACTCCTTTGTTGAGGAAGTTCCCGTTACTTGCAGTATCTAGCAGCATTCTGATCTTAGGCAAGACACCTCTGTAGAGTGTACTGAGCAAGGAAGCCTTGTTGGAACCATGGTGGGGGCATGCATAGTGTAGTTTTTAAAGCGCTCCCATGCGTCAGAGAATGTTTCAGAACTCTTCTGTGCAAATCCTGAGATTTTGTTCCTCAAGTGTGCTGTTCTGGAAGTTGAGAAGAACTTCGCAAGGAATGCCTTCTTGCAGGCATCCCATTTGGTGATATAGTTCCTGGGGAGTGACTTCTCCCACTGATGTGCCTTCTCCCCCAAAGAGAATGAGAAGAGGCGTAGCTTGAATGCGTCTTCATTCACACCGTTGATCTTTGTCAGATTGCAGAACCTGTCGAACTCATCTAGGTGATCAAGTGGGTCTTCCAAAGGTAGCCCATTGAACATGTTGCTCTGGACCATAGCAATGAGACTATGCTTGATCTCGAAGTTGTTGTTCTAGATTGCAGGTGGATTGATTCCATGTCTGACGATGTGTGTGTTTGAGTTGTCACCAGCACCAATGGTGTTCTAGTTTTCTCTGTCAATGTTGTCTGCCATGTTGAAGTTCAACCTTCTCAAGTGTTCCGCACGTTCTTGTTCACGTCTTGCCCGAGACTGTTCTCGTTCAAGAGCTCTGATGTCGTCAACGAGTGGAAGCAAGTCAGTTGGTCCTCGGCTTCTTAGGTTCATACACTGCTAAGCAGGTACCTGAAAACAAAGCAAACAAGGTAGACTGGTAAGTAAAAATGGAAAAGAAAGGCTTAATCTGAAAAGATCCAAAATCCAGAATGTAGTAACAAATCCCAAATGGCAACTGCGCCAAATTGATAATAGGATTTTGAGGTCCTGGGCTATCAATCAACCCATCGTTGTAGTGTAGACGGGTTTGTCTATTCATAATGGGAGTGTACTAAGCAATATGGATGTATTGGATGCCTTAAAGTCCAGCTAAATGTTAAAAGGGGGTTTGGTTGCTAAATGCAATGAACATAAAAAGCATAAAACAGAAATAAGCATAAAACACTTTAGGTGCAAAACAGAGTAAAAGCAAGAAAAGGTAAAAGGTGCAATCAATGTAAAGCGGTTCCTGAGGACAAAATGTAACTGACTTGAGAATCCATCATGGGCTACCTAAGTACCTAACATACCTCAAACAATGAGCTGACCCCTAGACAGTAGCTATACATACAATCAATTTTAATTCCTTGGCAACCAATCTCAAGCAAAGCAATCACAGACTCAACTGTCGTCACAGAGAAGGGGAAACGAATCTCTGAAACCTCCTCGGTTCGGTCACCTCCAATGACTCACCTTCCGGTGTTGTAGGGCCTAACGGCGGGTCTTTGTCCTTTCTGGGTAGGAGTACAATCATCATTAAGCTGAGGAGGAACATAAAGGATCTAAAAACAATCAACTTAGGTACCTAAGAAAACCCAAAACATCAACCCTAATCTACCCCCATCCTCATGAACTTGGATGACTACTCCCTACTCATGGGAGTAGAAGCAGATGAAACAGCAAACATAACTTCAAACCTAAACATGCATATCTAAGAAGAACAACAAGAACACAAACCCAGAAATGAAGAACAACAATGAAACAATAAAGGAAAAAAACCTTAAAAATTCTCCAAGTCTTCAACTTTTTCCCGTTTAATACCCGAACTTGTTTGGTTGCCATTTTAATACTCAGGTCTTTTTTCGTTGCCATTTTAAATCTCAAACAATTAAAAATCGCAATTTTCTCTAAATTCTGTTAGTCAACTATACACTTCTGTTAGTCAATGTTTCTGTAAAAAAAAAAACAAAAAAAAATCTCACGTGCTCTCTCTCCACCGACTGTGCACCTTCTTCTTCTTCTTCCCTTCTTTCTTTTTTCTTTGTAAATCTAGCAAAATAAATCTAGAAAAAAGAGAAACTTTTCTATAAAATGAATAAATCCCAACAAACTTAACTATTTTAATGAATATAGCAAAAGAAATAAATTTATCTATCAAAATTTGAATCAACATAATCCAATTTTGATTTATCAAAAAAAAAAAACTGATTTTTTTCATGATAAAACTTATAATATCTTGAATTCTTTATATCTTTTGTATAAGAACAACAATTAAAGCTTTCGATTTTCGAGTATTGTTTATATGTGACAAGATGTATTATCCATTAGATGAAGGAGAAGGCGGCCATTGAAGATGAAGGAGTAGGTGATGGAGATAGGGTTAGAGAGAATTTTTTTTTTTTTTTTTACATAAACGTTGACTAACAGAATTGTATAGTTGACTAACGGAATTTAGAGAAAATTGGGATTTTGAATTGTTTGAGATTTAAAATGGCAACGAAAAAAACCTGAGTATTAAAATGGCAACCAAACAAGTTCGGGTATTAAACGGGCAAAAGTTGAAGACTTGGAGTATTTTTAAGGTTTTTTCCCAACCATAAACTAAAACAGAAGGTTAAAGCTTAAAACGAAATTAGAGATGCACAAACTAAAGAACAACCTAAGGCTAAGCAAGAAATCAAAGTAAAAACAGTAGATTAACTTAAAACTCAAAAGAAATATGGTTTTTACACCAAGAACATAAAGAACAAACTAAAGAAATGAAAATTTAAGACAAAACCTGAAAAGGAAAAAAAACTAAAGCTTGTGCAAATGTGGGCGAATTAGGGCTTTTATAATGTTCAGAGAAAAGCCCTAATTCGCACTAAAGACAAAATGCCAATCATTGTCTTGGATCTTGGGCCTTGATTCATGTGGTATCCGGATTTGAGTTGGTCGGGTCGGAGCATGTTTGCCTTAGAGTTGGTGAGTGCACGATCGATCCGGGCTGAAGATGCTTGCTTGGGATCGATCCAGCTGAGATGCGTCCAAAGTGCGTCTGATGTTGGGATCGATCCCGGAATTGAGTGCCCGAGATCGATCCCAACATAGGTGAGTTCGATCTGGTATGTTCTCTTCTTAGTCTTGCTTAAACTTCGTGCACTTCCTTAGCTTTGTTCGAGACTTCACCAAAAACGTTGAAAGAGAGAAAGGGGGATCGAACCACGTAAATGTTAAGATCGATCCTGCTAAGGTGGGATCAATCTAAGATCGATCTGAAGTGGATGCCGGATTGATCTGCTAAGTGTCGGGATTGATCTGCTAAGTGTCGGGATCGATCTGGTGAGTGTTGGGATCGATCCTGAAGGTGCTGAGTTGGGATCGATCCTGCTTCGACGCAGAAGTGCCTAATATCGATCCTGCATAGTGTTGGGATCGATCCTGCCTTGGTTTTGAGGTAAATCCAGTCTATTCCATGCTGAGTGCTGCTCTATTCAACGTTAAGTGCTGCTTTTCTGAAATCTCACAAATCCTTCCCGAAAATTCCTTAAAGTCCTGAAAAAATCTCCAAAATGCATACATATGCGAATTCTAATGCAAAAGTCCTAAAAATCATAAACTTAATGAAATCAACCATAAATGTGATGTATGCACACTTTTAGACATCAGAATTGATGTTAATTGATATGTAAAATCCATGAAAATTCAGAGTCATCAATAACCTTGTAAAGAATCTTGCAACATGAAATCGGCATGTAGTCCTTCATTGTCTGTGGGTCGTCCCCTTTTGGAATCAAAGCGACTAAAGTTGCATTAATACCCCGAGGGAGGAAATCGTACACGAAAAAACTCTAGACCGCAGTAACAAACTCGGAGCCAATGACCGACCAAGCGGCTTTGTAGAACTCAACATAATAGCCATCAGGACCTGGAGCTTTGTTGGAAGGCATGGAGAACAAGGTGGTAAGGATTTCTGAAGCCAGAACAGGAGCTATCATAAGTGTGGACAAGTGACCAGGTAGACGGTAATGAAGTATCTCATAAAGGGGAGGCTCGACAAGAGGCTGAACCATGGGAGAAGCATGGAGAAAGGCTTGAAAGTGATTAACCACAACGGCTTTAATTGAAGCTTGGTCCGAGACTACTACACTCGAGGGTAATAACAAGTGCTTGATTGTGTTTCGGGCAGCTCTAGTATCTGCAACTCGGTGAAAGAAACATGTGTTGTGGTCACCATGCTTTAGCCAATTTATGCGGGATTTTCGCCAGAATAAGGTCTCTTTAGCTTGAGCATATTCATTCCATTCCCTAGCCGCTGCCGCTTCAAGAGAAATAGTGTCAGGGGACGGGTCCAAGAGGGCAGCCTGCTGCGTCGAGCAAAGATTGGAGAATAAAGACCTTGTGCGCTGAGAAATGTCATTAAAGGTGCTGTTGTTTAGACCGCAGAGCAACAACTTTAGCGTCTTGAGCATGGTATACAAAAACAAATAGCAAGACGAGAATGATGTATCGGCTGGTGAGAAGACCATGTAGAAGCAACAACCTGCAAAAAAGAAGGATGGATGGTGAGAAAATGATTAAATTTAAAGGGGTTACGGATTTGAGAAGGGTTGAGGTGGAGAAATGGATGACACAACGAGCGTGATCGAAAATGCTGTTTGATTCAAAAACTGCATAGGAGTGGGGAAAGGTATGAGCCCACGAGTCGTTTATCAAAGCTCGATCGAGCTTCTTGCCCACATGAGAGCCTCCCGATGATTCCACCAAGTAAAGCAAGGACCTACATAAGCCAAATCAACCAGATCACATGAATGTACAAAGTCCTGAAAGTGTAACATGCCCAAATGATGGGAACGAGAAGAGAGATTGTAGTGTTCCGAGGATGAAAAAATCTCATTAAAATCGCAACAAATGAGCCAATGAATAGGACGAGCGCCAATAAGATGGCAGGTATGTCGAAGACTATGCCATAGCTGGATACGATCCGCCTGAATATGGGAAGCATAAACATAAGATATGAGAATAATATCACCAGAAGCAAGAGTTACACTAATCGAGATGACTTGGGGAGTAGAGAGCAGTTCAGTAACAACGAGACCAGGTTTCCAACAAACCCAAATACGTCCCAAACGGTGAGAGCTGTAATTGTGAATAACATTCCAACCAGGAAAGGCAGCCTGCAAGACACGAGGAAAATTTGTTAGTTGCACACGAGTTTCCAAGAGGCAACCAAATTGGTGATTGGTAGAGTGAATCCAGTACCGAACAACATCGTGTTTCCGGGACTAATTGAAGCCCCAAGTGTTCCAAGGGAAGATTGACATGACATTAGTGTCTCCGGGTGGAGACAAAGGCTGATTTTTTCGAGGTAAGATGTTTAGAAAGCTTGCAAGATGCAACAATGGCCGAGCTATCAAATTGTTTCGTTTTTGCTTTAGGCTGGAGAAAAGATGCAGCATCTGAAGGTTGATGCGAGAAGGGTTCAGCAACGTTGTCCAAGATCTGTCCTTCCTCAATATCATCGTCTTCTTCATTAGCAAGGAGATGGTAGTGTGAGGGAGAAGCATGAGATGGCTTAGAACGAAGGGGTGGAGGAGGAGAGAGCCTTTGCCGAGTAACCAAAGACCACTCTGAGGAGGCAAGTGAAGCCGGACTTAAGCCGAAATTTTTCTCAGAGGAATTAGTGGCAGTAGTAAAAGGGAGGTCCGATGAAGGTGGGATGACAGGCTCTAAAGATGGGTCCATGAGCAAGACAACACCAAATGGAGGAGACTTTTACGCATCATGAGTGGATCCAGTCTGGGTTTGCAAAGCATGATCCGAGGGGAAATCGGGACTGCCTATATCCAAACCTGCAGAGACAGAGGAAGGATTAATTGTATTCAAAGAGGGAGTCGGGATTATATCAATTACTGGTGGATCAGCACTAGGAAGGACAATTTCTGCAGGTTCATCAGTAGTTCTCAACGTGGAAATAGTGCTTGTATTAGCCGGAGAAGACGTGGCATGTGTAAGAGGTGGAAGCTGTGTCGGGATTGAAGAGGTGGATGTAATGTACTATGAATTTTGAGCAGGAGTATTAGGCTGTGGATCACTCTTGGTACAATATTGAGACCGGTGACCCCAAGCATGACAAGAAGAGCAATGGAATGGAAGCCATGAAGAGATAAGAACCGGTACGACATATCCCTAAAGATTAATCTGTTCGGTGAGCTCTTTTTCCAGGTTGATGACAACCACAACTCGAGTCACATCCAAACACAAGAACTTTTCCGTGGAGGGCTGTAATATTTGGGATTCACCAATGATGTCACCTAAAAACTCCAGACCGACGTGAGAGAACATATTTTTGGGTATGTTACAGAAATCCACCCACAACGGCATGGCAGTGAGGTCCAGTTTTCCATAGTTTGCAATAGGATTCCAATCCTGCACAACAAGTAAAATATCAGAGATATGCCAATATTTTTTGTTAGTGATGCTGGAACGCAGAGATTTTGAATGAAATTTGAATAAAACAGTGTCCTCTTTGATGAATTGGACATCTATTTTCTCCGCTTTGCCATCACGATTCCATAACCAGTTCACAGTGGCATGCACTTTTCCTACATGAGGAGTCGTGCCGATGAAGTGACCAATTAAGAATCGAGACCAGAGCGACTGAGAATCTAGCATAAGTTACTGTGGGACATCAACGGTGGCAATTCCGGAAGAGACCGAGAAACTGGGTCGAAGAGAGGGTCCCGAAAGATCAGTAGAAGCAACTACACAGGACCATTGCGTCGTTGTACGAGGAGGAGGAGTAGCTCCGGCTTGGCTCACCGGAGACAGAGGAGCCATTGACGGCGAGGCCGAACCCTAGGCACAAACGTGCAATAGAAGCCAAGAAAGGAAAGAGATCCAATCGCCTAATAACTCGCCTAATCGCCTATTGTTTCGATCGCTTGATTGGTATTTCTAAGTCCTTAACATTCATGTTTAATCTAATTCGGACCTAGAAACGATAATTTAAAATCACTAATGACATGCTTCTGAAACCCTTTTCCACACTTAATTGCATATAATTTAACTTAAACAATATATATAATTAAACATTCAAAGTTTTATTAGACACAATTAAGTGAGGTAGAAGATTTCAAAAGCATGCCATTGATGATTTTAGATTATGGTTATTATATTCGAGTTAGTTTGAATGCAAAATACTATGTATTTAAAAATCTCAATTAAGCTTTGATTTATTAGATGAACTTACTGAAAAAAATTTAGTTTGTGAGACCATGTCTATTAGTGTTTTTTAAGGAAATTTTAAGGGTTTTTGGAAAAAAAATTAAATAAAAAATGTGAGAAAAAGAGGAAAAGATGTAGAAACGCATCTTAATCTAGGATTTTAAGATACGATTCTTAACTATCACGTGTTGGAGGAAGGAGAGATTAAAGAAAATTAAGGAGAGGAAACAGAAGAAGATTCGTCTATTGATTCCTCAATAAAACTGGAGAGTAATCAAAATGTGAAAGGTGCATCTTCTTCGCGGCCTCAATCTGATCGCTGTCGCATGCGTAACAAAGAAAGCAACCCTATTCCAAGAGCACCAGCGAGGACGCAAGAAGCTCAGCCTAGGTACTTCATGAGAAGCGTTGTCTAGTAAGCTATTCTTTACTCATCTCCTTGTTAGATTTAGATAATAGGTTGTTAAGAAGTGAGGTATTCAAGTTCCAAGTTTGAAGAATTTTGGTTTCCAGTGGGAATTGAGGTATTTTTGGATTATAAAACAATGGAGACAATTGGATGATTTTTATGAAATCAAATGGAATTTCGCAAATTTTGTAGTAAGTTACACCAGTCATTTCTTTTATATATATATATAAATAATAATTCATTGTTCTTTGATAAAATTCACAAGAAGTTGATTTTCTTCATATGACAGGAAGCACCGGATGAAGGTGGAAATTCAATTGTTACCTTCCTTGTGAGCTTTATTGTTTATAAACTCTTAATAACATGTGCTTCAAAATATGTTTACTTGATACAAATTTCTATTTTTATATGCAGAGTAAGTAGGAGTAACTATATATTTCTATTGAATTAGAAGTAAGCAGTAGTATCATCAATTAATTAGCCATATATACTATGTTTGTACTTATTGAATTATGTTTGTGATATCGATGATCTGTATATATAAGTCAATCAATGTACATATATTGGTTTCTCTTTGAATGTGATATATATATATATATATATGCATAGATTTTTTAGTAAATGCAGTATGGTGGATTATGATTTTGAATTGGTAAAAACTTGAATTGTTTCAGAGAGTTGCAATTGTTGGTGATATATGCAGTTTCAATTGTGTTGAAGAGGAATGAAGACAGATGAATGAAGAAGCAGAATAAGGAGAAGAAGAATAAGAACAAAAAGAAGAAGATGACGATTTAGAAGAATGAAAGAAAGAAGAAGAAAGATTTGTAGGTTTGTAAGAAAATGTTGTGATTGTTTTTGTTTTAAGAACAAAAAGTTTCTTAACCAATGGAAAGTCATTTTAGTTTTTAAGATTTTTAAGGTTCTTAAATCTAAAATTAAATATAAAAACAAATAAAAATTAGTTAAGATATCAACTTAAAGTATCTCCAATGGAGATGCTCTGATATACTAAAGACGGAAAAACTAGTTTGTGATAAATTGCATTGAGTGTATAAATCGAGTTGAGATAGTACAGTAGATGGGTAAATACGTGGCCAGCCAAAAATAAAAACAACGAGTAAGAGTAAGAAAAGGATTCTCTTCCATTTTATCATATACCACATGCTTTAAATCTTTCAGTCGGACGAAGTCCATTCTTTTAAGTATGACATATGAAGTCCACTATATAAGTGTATATTATTCATCGCTCTATCACACTGTGTATCACTATCAGTGACCACATATATTAACGAGCCTACAACTTCGTCTCGCTGTGTGCCACTGCCACAATCTATAAATACTCTGCAACTTGATAAAAAAAATTTCGTACAAAATTACATCACTCTAACAAAGAAAAGGTCTAATATGCCAATATTGTGTTAAAGTTCGGTTATCTATTTGAGCTGTATACAAACTCGGTTAAACCTTCCTCCAACAAAGTGTTAGAAAATAAACGCAAATTTCTGATAAGTCATAGAAGAAAAAAGAAAGAAATAATGCATACAAAGAATTTGTTAACAAAGGTCAACTAATTTTTTTGTTTCTAAAACCACTAAATGGAGAGACATCAACTCCCCTAAACTAATCATTGCTTTCCCTCAAACAAGTAATTCAGAAGTCTGGAAGAGAAGTTTGAAAACGGGAACTCAGCACAAAAATATGCTGGCAAAACAAGTAATATCAATTTCCAAGTTACTAGTTCAAGAATGCAATCCTAATATCATCCTACTTAAAAACCTTAGCCATACTCAACACATCTCATTTCAGATCAGTTCCAACCTCCACAATGCATTCAAATTCATTTGCCCGCTTAACATTCATGAAGCAAAGCAGGAACCGTGGATCGAGTCATGCACATTCAATGAACTCATTTGGTTAAGGGACATGTTAAGGGATAAAAATGAACCCTTCATGCAATGGCTAACAATTCAGAACAGGGTTCTCTCAAAAGGGAATGAGCTTTAGCAGAAGACTAAGGGTAAGAACACTTAGATGAACACAAGAACAAGATCCCATCTACCCAATGTCAATGAAACCAAAATTTCCCTGATTCTACCCGGTAGGAGACCTTAATTCTACCCTTTTAAATTTCAAAGTGATCATACTTGTTCACATTTTCCCCTTGTTCATCTTTTTCCTTAACTTTTCTTAGGAGAAGGTTCTACTTATTTGATTGCTAGTGGATTTGGGGACTTCCTAATTTGAATGCCTATGGTTTCTGACCTTTTTCATTTTGCACTAACTTCTTGGGTTTTACCCTTTTTAATTCATTATCATCTATTTTTCCGATTCTACACTAACCATATTTCTCATATCATTTTATCCCCAAACCCTTTACTAGCCCATTATGTTTCTTTTTATTTTCCTTTCCTCTCCTAAGGTTCATGACTCTACCCTTTCTTTTACCAGCTACCTATATCCTTTCATTCTTTTTCAAACCAACCCCAATACCCAGAATCAAACCCCACCTAGTCTTATTTATTCTAAAAAGCGTGGACTAGAACTAATGAGATTCCATTCCTGTCAGTTCGAACCTAACACTTTCTACCAAGCTCATTTCATAAAATGCTTGACACTCAGTAACAAATTCATGGCTTGAAAGAAGGCAAGGTTCAAGGGTAGTGAGTCTACTTGGGCTAACAAGAGTGGTGAAATGGTAGAAGATAACCCAAATACGTATATACTATCCATGAGTTCAAATCAACACACAAACGTGATAGTTAAACGTTAGTTTTAAGTTCAAATAGACAGGGGAAAACTCTATATCACAACATGCTTTAGAAGACAAAGGATCATTCAAATTCACATTCCAAGCATGGTGCAGTTTTACTTCATATTAAATTAGGATGCATTAGACAACTAATAACCAGGGCACTGATACTTTCTAAGAAAACATAATACTTACAAGGTTACTATCATCCTAGTTCCCTATGTAGATGCAGATGACAAACTTAAATATAGCCCTAACAACCTAAATGCAACTACATGAACACTCTATTTTTTTAAGACAATTTTCGAAAAAATGTCAGGTTTTTATGGTTTTCTATGCCTTAAATACTATGCATGAATGGAGATCAAGAAACAAACATAAAACTTCCTTAGATAGCTCCTAAACTCTCCCCAAACTCGAATTACACAGTCTCTTATGTAATCCAAATTTTCAGGAGTGTTTAGGAGGATGATGAACAACAAAAATATAAAGCACACTTATAAACAGCTGAAAACAGGAAACAGAAACAGATGGAAATGAAACGGATTATAAAATGGTCAGATGGATGGAGATGGACCTCAGTTATCCCCAGTTGGGCGAGTAGTCATCAAAGTAGAGGGTCAAAAGATGGTCAGAACAGAATCCCATAAGTGTCATTGTTGAGATGATTTCCCTTGTGTTGTAGAGGTCATGGCATAATTCAAGATTCTCAATTCTGTCAAAAGCAGTCCACCTGCGGTTTTGGAGTAGGAAGAGTTCTTTGGTGAAGTACGACGCCTAAAACAGATAGCAGAATTGGTCGCTCAAGATCCCCACTATAAATCGGGTTTCCTTCAGGTAGTCCATATTGAATAGTTTTGATGGTAAAGAACTTCCACCAAGCGGTCCCTGAGTATACTTAAGAATAGGTATTATCCACCCTCCAATTCTTAATTCGGGCTTCATCCTTCCTTATGTGTTCCAGTTGAGGTTCTTGAATGTCAATAATTGCTGCAAGAATATTTTGAGGGGGCAAGGTCTCAGCTCAGCAGCGCGGGGAAATAGGTCATCATTCTGAAAAGTGTTGCAGACGTGTTTAAAGATACCTAGATGCAGGAAGTTCATCTCTTCTGCCAGTATGTTACTAGTGTCTTGCCTAGAGTAGAATAAATTAGCGAGGATTTGTTGCACATATATAATTGCCGAGTGGCGGATGCATGAGCTCATGGTTCGTCTTGGTTCGCAGTCTTTGGACGATATCTCATCCCAAATCAACTATATCTCATCTGGAACAATGTCAAATTTGTTTGGTTGAAACCTCCTACGATTGAAGCCATATATACCTCCCAATTGAGCGAAAGTTAACCTGTTGGTTTTTCCATTCAAGTCCTTGAAAGTTATGAAACCTCCTCCATTCGAATCACCATCCCCTTCATCACAATATATCACTTCTAAAGAGGCCAGGAACATGCATGTCGGTTTCTGGTAGGATTCATAATTCATGGTAAGCACGTTGGATATCCTCATATCCTCCAATATGTCTCGGACTTCTTCGAGGATACCAAGGGTACCTAGGGTTTCTGTATCAGGAAATGTCGACCCCGTGAATTCGAAATGCATCAATCTCCAGTAAATTTCTTCAACTGATGGTCTGGTTGAACTGCTGGGCATCCCTTCGTATGACATGGTACCTGCAACGATCACAATCAAGTTTAGAACTAAATTTGAAAGAGACAATTAGGGAGGGTTGGCGACTTTGAATATTTTTAAAGATAAGACCGGAGTTGAGTATCCTAAAGCAAGAAAAGAAAAACGAAAATGCAGGGGGATGGAAAACATATTTTAGAAGATCCAGGTACCGAAAATATCAGAAATGAAAATCGTTTCAGAGTTGCGAAAAATAATTCAGGAATGGGAGCCGGAATAAACATTCTGAAAATTTTTAGGAGTGAAAGAATTGAAACCGATTTGGATGAGGCTTAAACACTTCGTGAGAATCTCTGCAAAAATCGATAGAAGGGCTCAAGAAATGATAAGTGCGAGTAATTTGAAGTGTTTAGAGTGATGAGGTGTTAAGAGGTGAAGAACTCCCTTATATAGATGCCTTGGTCAAAATTAGTGTGTGGTGGTGAGGAGTTGATGTGTTGTTGTAGCATGTGGATGGAGTTTAAAGGTGGTGTATGTGGAGAAGTTTTAAAGAGATGACAATGAGGGTGATGAGGAGGGTGGAAGTGGTGTAAGAGCTTTGTTGGGGAATCTTGGAAAGCATGGAGTGGACTCTTCTTGGCATGGTGTGAGTAATGGGAAAGTGGGGAAACAAGCATTAAAGTGAAGTGTTGAATGTTTGGCTCAAGTTTATGCACGGCTCGGTCATACTTTTCCCATGGTTCGGTCGACGGCTTGATGGAATGGTGCGGCTCAATCGATGATTCAGTGATGTTGTGTCGTGGCTCGATGAACGTAATGCCCGGCTCGATGGATGTTTGCCTTGGTTCGATCATGAACTTACCTTGGCTCGATCTCAAACTTTAACAGCTCGATAAAAACATGTCCATGGCTCGATGGCCTTGTTTCTTTGGCTCGGTGAAAATTTGGTGCGTCTCGATGACTGGCTTGATGATATGTTAATGTGGCTTGATGGCCTTGTTTCTTTGGCTCGGTTATCGGCTTGATGGAATGCTATCCATGGCTCGACAAAAATTCACCTTTGGCTCGATCATAACTGAAACATGGCTCGAT
Organism: Iberis pinnata; assembly: GCA_900406425.1. Classification (NCBI taxonomy): domain Eukaryota; kingdom Viridiplantae; phylum Streptophyta; class Magnoliopsida; order Brassicales; family Brassicaceae; genus Iberis; species Iberis pinnata. Next base: position 40,031 of record OVBE01000286.1, read on the forward strand.
CAAGGCTCGATCACATGTTCATCCGGCTTTATCAAAGACTTGAGTTAATCTTGTGCTCTTCTTTTCTCATTGTCGAATGTCCAAAATATACTCCCAAAGTACCTAAAACACCAAAACCAAATAAAAATTGAAATGCATTAAACAAAGAACTTAATAAAGAGCTTGTTTAAAGTCACTAAGCTTGACTTATTGTTTTAAATTTAATGACCCTGAGATGGTTCCCGAAGGAGAATAGAGGTCCCTTCTAAAATGACTTCGTTATCATTGTGATGGTTGATTTGGTAGTTCGGCTTCGACCGTTTATCAGGTTCCACAACAAGTATGATTGCTTCACCAGACAGGATTTCCTTGATTAGGAAGTTCGTGGAGCATTTTGGGTCCACCTGCGACCATCCTTCCTTCCTTAGCCTTGATTCTGTAAGTTGTCTTATTCCTTAGCAACACCTGTGAGCATTTTGGGTCCACCTGCGACAATTGCCACTTTGCTTAGTGAATGCGGTTTAATCCACACAACTTCGCTCAAACAGATCATGTTCCAAAACAATTCATCAAATTTTCACATTTTTATCAACCACTTAGACTATCCCAGCCATCTAGACGCATCCAGACTTGTCGCTAGTCTAACTGAATTCGGCATCATGCCTTAAAATCGGCATTACGCCCAGTACACGGTTCAAATGACCATTTTAGTACTTTCTGGCACACATGGCCATTTTATTCACTTATCAGGCTCACACGGCCATTATATCGGCTCACATGGCCACTTATTCACATTTTGGCTCACATGGCCCAATTCACTCACTGATCGGCTCACACGGCCATCAGTTCAATGTATCGACTTACATGGTCGTAAACTCGACAACATTTCCCACAGTTCATGCATCCGGTCTATATGAATATCGGATCATGTTATCATGCCACACAACCATCGATAAGGTCACACACGACCATCCAAACGGCACCATAGACTTAGACTATCATGCAGACAAGTCTAATTTACGGGTTAAAATGCACTCACCTTAGTAAATTGGTCAGTTGACTGATGCTTCCTGAACCACGTTCTGATCACCCACAGACTGCTTCTCTCGGCTAAAGCGGATACACGAACTGAACCAACAAACTGAATGCAACCACATTACTGATCTTCCCAACACACGAAATTTCTCTCACTACGGCATTTTCTCTCTCTATGAATTGATATGTCATAGAAGAGTAGAAATGTGCGCAACAGTCCGGTATATATAGGAAAAAATAATGCATGCATGAACTAGTGCGGTTCAACACGTCATGTCCACGCGTCAGTTTGGATCAACACACGTCCATGCGCACTGAACGTGTTCGAAGGCGTGTTGAAATCGCAACACGTACCTGGACACGCGTCACTTGTCGACTCGGGTCCCACCACTCGAAAAAACCACCCAATACAAACACAACACGTGTCGACCATCGATTTAGGTAGCGCACTGACTGAACCATTCAATAACGATGCGACATCGCTTCATGCACGTGTGCGACTGACTGAACCATCCGACAATGCAAACCATCACATAAAATACGCATTATCCTGAAAACTGCGCATCGTCCTGACTGACGATCCGACTATGCGCATTCATCAACTAAATTACGCATCAGTTAGTCCACCCATCGACCAAACTAACTGATTTTGAACATTATAATCCAACTCTCGATTAAACTGCCCACTTATGCATAAATCACGTTCTGAACTAAAGTTCCCGCATGGTCACCCACACATGCGTATCATCGGGTAATTTTTTGCGCATGGTCAGAATATAACCTGACTAGTCCGACCAGTTTACAACTTTTCTCAGCCAAACCACCCTTAAATTGATTTTCTCCTCTTAAACACCCACTTTCCAGTCTAACCGCATCACTTGACTTAGTTTTTTTTATTGGTTGGCTCATGATCGGATTCTCGGCCAACTTGGCTTGGCCACTCGGCCAAAAATTGGTGGATCACGGGTGCTACAACTCTCCCCCACTTAGGCTAAATTCGTCCTCGAATTTTTGCCTTTACTTTTCTTAGGCCGCACCAATTTTTTCTTCCCATACCACTTCAGAAACTTGTACTTCATCAATTATTTGGGCTCCTAAGTTGTTTCCTCGTTGCCTTCATAATCCTAGACAACTTGGATGTACTTGACCCGCTTTTTCCTTTCCGTTCTTAGTCGAGTCCCGATTATCTGAACTGGCCGGCCTTCAACAGTCAGATTTTCCCTTACGTCCATTGGAATTTCTTTCAAGATGTTTTCCCGATTTGTAATTTGCTTTCTCAGCTGAGATACTTGGTAGACATCATGAAATTGATTTATGTCTTGTGGTAATTCCAACTTGTAAGACACTTTTCCGATTCTTCCCAAGACTTTGAACGGACCCATATACCTTGGGTTCAGTTTAGCATTCTTCAATGCTCGATCTTTACCCTTATAGGTGACGGTTTTGAGATAAACCATATCCCCAACAGCAAATTCAAGCTCTTTTCTCCTTCGATCCGCATAACTTTTTTCACGGTCTTGAGCTTGTTTCATCTTGATCTTGAGGATCCTGATTTTCTCTGTGGTCTCTTCCACAAAATTCCGAACATAGATGCTTCTCTCCCCCACTTGTGTCCAACATAGGGGAGTTTTGCACGGACGACCATACAAGGCTTCGTATAGGGACATATGAATACTAGCTTGATTACTATTGTTATAAGCAAATTCGGCTAAGTGCAAGTAACTTTCCCACTTGCCACTCCAATCCAAAACACAAGCTCTTAACAAGTCTTGAGTGTTTTGATAGTCCGCTCAGATTATCCGTCCGTCTGCGGAATGATAGGCCGTGCTCATATTAACTTTTGTTCCGAACTGCCTCTAAAGTGCTCTCCAAAATTCCGAGTAGAACTTGGAGTCTTGGTCTTACATGATGCTTGCGGGAACACCATGCAGCCAAAAAATTTCCTGGACATACTTCTCAGCTAGCACCTTAGAGTTTTCTATACGATTTACAACCAAAAAATGTGCAGACTTGGTGAATCTGTCCACTATCACCCAAATCGCATCCTTTCCATTCACCATTGGTAACCCAATTATGAAATACATCGTGTTCATGTTCCACTTTAATTCCGGAATGGGCAAACTTTGCAATAACCCACTAGGTATTTGGTGTCTGCTTTCACCATTTGGCATGTTTGGCAGCCTGCGACCCAGCTAGCCACATCTCTCTTCATGCCAACCCAATGGTAGTACTACTTTAAGTCTCGATACATCTTGGTAGATCCGAGATGTATGGAAAACTTGCTTTGATGCACTTCCTTCAGAGCCTCCAGCTCTTGGTCATTTGGCACACACACTCGGCCCTTTACGAGGATAGTTCCATTGTTCGAGATCTGGTACTCCGAATTTTCATTCTTTGAAGCCTTAACTAGGTTCTCATCTTTTTCTTGAGCTAGCCGAACCCTTGTTAACAATTCCGCTTAGTTATCCGCACTCAAGCCCAATGGTTCCACCTCGGCAGTCAAAGCACACAGCCTTAATGATCTAACCATCCCGAACAAATTCTCCATATCCTTTTCCGCGGTCGAAACTACTCTCTTCTGGCTTAACGCATCAGCGACTGAGTTAGCCTTGCCCGGATGATATGCGATTTCAAGGTCATAGTCCGCAACCAGTTCTATCCACCTTCTTTGTCTCAAGTTCAACTCAAGCTGAGTGAACAAGTACTTAAGGCTTTTATGGTCTGTGAATACTTGAACCTTGCCACCATAAAGATAGGATCTCCATATCTTCAGCGCAAATACAACCTCGGCCATTTCCAAGTCATGAGTCGTATAATTTCCCTTATGCTTCCTCAATTGCCTAAATGCATAAGAAATGACTCTGCCTTTATGCGTTAGCACACAACCCAGCCCAACATGCGATGCGTCCGTGTAAACAACAGACGACTCATAGGGTATAGGCAATGCAAGCACCGGAGTCTAAGTTACCATCTCCTTGAGCTTCTTAAAACATTCCTCTCATTCGTCAGTCCATTTGAAAGGAACATCTGTCCCGGTTAGCTTGGTCATTAGCTAAGCCATACTCGCAAAGCCTTTGATGAATATGCGGTAATAACCAGCTAAACCTAAGAAACTCCTTATTTCCGAAGAATTTTGCGGCCTTCGCCAATCTTTGATTGCTTTTATCTTTATCGGATCAACGGAAACCCCCTGTTATGAAACCACATGGCCTAAGAAGCCAAATTGACCTTTGCTAGAAGCTAAACTTACTCAGTTTAGAAAACAACTTATGTTCCCTTAAGCGGTTCATTACCACTCTCAAGTGGTTTTCATGATCCGCTCGGGTTTTTGAAGATATGAGAATTCCATCTATGAAGATGATAACAAACTCATCCAAACAATCCCGGAACACACTGTTCATCAGCTTCATGAGAGCGGCAAGCGCATTCGTCAGCCTGAACGGCATGACCACAAACTCAAAATGATCGTACCTTGTCCGAAAGGCTGTCTTTTTGATATTGTCTTCCTTGATCAGAATATGATGATAACTAGATGCAAGGTCTACCTTAGAGAACCAAGTTTCCCCTCTTAGTTGATCTAACAACTCATCAATCCTTGGCAACGGGTACTTGTTCTTTATGGTAACCCTGTTCAGCCCTCGGTAATCAATACAGAGCCTAAAGCTATCGTCCTTCTTTTTCACGAACACCATTGGTGCGCCCCAAGGTGAAGTACTTGACCGCACAAATCCCTATTCCATCAATTCACTTAGTTGTTTCTTCAACTCGGCCATCTCACCTGGTGCCATCCTATAAGGTGCCTCGACCAACAGTGCAGTCCCTGGCTCCAGCTTGATGGTAAATGGATCAGACCTATCCAGAGGTAAACCAGTTAATGGCTGGAATACATTCGCAAAGTCTCGAACTACTGGGATGTCTTCTAACTTAGCATTTGATCCCACTTTCATTGTCTGGATCATTGCCAAGTAAGCTTCACATCCCTTCTCAATCAGCTTTTCATAATGGATCATGGAGATCACCAGACTTCCGTTTGTTGGATGAATGCCTTGGTACTCTTGAACGGGACACACAATTAAATCAGTCGGAAGGGCCAACTAATCTATCGTGACCGGTACATTCAGTACCCTTCCCAGCGTCTCCATGACTTGGCCTCCCGTAGCTTTCACCAAGCCATACTTATGCTCCAACTCTGCCTTGAACCCACCTAGCCCAACTAGATTCGGGCTCACAGGATAGTGAGTGGCTCCTGAATCAAAAAGAACATGGGTTGCCACACCACCCATGTTAAGGTTCCCTACACATTCACCCAAAATACTAAGGTTCTACTCGACCCTTTACTTTTACTTTTAAACTTTGCATTTTACTTAGAGATTTTAGAGATGAAGATTAGGGACTCACTAGTGATCGGCCTGGAAGATGAACTTGGACCCGCATCATCTCCAGAAATCGTGTATGCTCTCAACATCATGACTTGCCTTTTTGCTGGTGGCAGAACTTCATTTGCTGGTTTCCCCATCAGTTGCACCAGTTCAGGCAATGCGGCTTGATATGGCCAGCTTCACCGCAATAATAACAAACCCGCGGTCCATTGTCCCTTCCTTGCACCACTGGTTTTGCATCCCTTTTAGGACAGTCACAAACTAAGCCTCCAGTGCTACCGCATCGATGCCATGCTCTCGAACTGGACCAGCATTTGCCACCATGGTTCTTACCACACTTTGGACATGGCCTACGTCCACTTGACTTGCTCGAACCACCAATCTTTTCAAACTTGCGTTTCTTACTTCCGGGATGGTTCACGACTGTACTATGCATCACAATCTTCTCCCTATCAGTCATCCTCGCCTCCTCACTTAGTCCATACTCGATCATGGCAGCTTTCTTTACCAACTGACCAACTGATGAGAAATTCCGGACGAAGCACCGATTCTCGATCTCAAGCCTGAGTCCCCTCATGAATCTCCTGACTTGGAACTTCTCATCATCGAGCTCACGACTCGCATACTTCTTAAGTATGTTGAACAAGGCCTCATATTCCCGCACACTTTTAGAACCTTGGTGCAACTCCAGGAATCGGCCTTCTAAACGATCGAAAGCTTCATGTGGAAAGTATTTCTCCCTGAACTTCTCACAGAAACTTTCCCAAGTGTTGATGTGCCGACGACTTGAATCACTCAACCACCAAGCATGTGCATCCCCATCTAGATAGTGCACTGCTATGTCCTGATTGTACCCTTCAGGACATCGGATTGACTCAAAGTTCCTTTGATCCTTAACACCCAAGCATCCGCTTCAACGGGATATGTGCCACCATAAAAGAACTTAGTGACTAAACGTTGCATATGATCCATGACGTTCAGGTAGGTTGGAACATTAACCGGAGCTTCCTCTTCCATATCCATCTCTGGTGGATCCTCATTCACAACATGTGGCACTGGATCGCCTCCAGTTCCTAGTAGCCTTTTCATGACTTGTGATAGCATCATCATGACTGCTTCAAGTCTTGCCTGACCCGCACCACCACCACCACCACCAGGTACATTCACATTGCCACCTGGGTTCTGATTACCACCCATATTACCTTTGTTCTGATCTTGGTTCTCCCGATTTTCACCTCCTCATCTGCAAACAGATTTTTCATAAGTTAATCTCAAGATTAACTTTTCCAACACACACTTGGCAATGAGAAGACTTACAACGTTCAAGGCAACTGGAATGATGGATTTTCTCACAATCCTTATATTCTAGAACTTAACCTAGAATCCTATATGCTCTGATACCACTTTGCAACAACCCAACCTAATTTTTAAAACTATGCCATATGAGGTTTAAGCTATATTTAGGCAAATTTCATGCGAGCTATTGATTCTTTCTGAGTTCTTAGGTGTTAAAAATGCATTTGATTAAGTAGATTCAGCCAGTTAAATACAATGCTAGTTCTATACTTAGTCATTTACCAGCATTAAACTAAAAAAATCTACTCAACTTGCATATTAACCCAAAATTCACCATCCTTCATTCCTTAGCCTTGATTCTGCAAGCTGTTTCATTTCTTAGCAATACATGCGACCACATAGGAGGCATAAGCAATTGCCACTTTGCTTAGTGAATGCGGTTTAATCCGCACCACTTCCCTCAAACAGATCATGTTCCCAAACAATTCATCAATTTAAATCAGTTAAGTTTAGTTATAATTTTATACTTAACAATTTTCACATTTTTTATCAACCAGTTAGACTATCCCATCCATCGAGACGCATCTAGACTGGTCGCTAGTCTAACTGAATTAGGCATCATGCCTTAAGATTAGCATTACGCCCAGTACACGGTTTACATGACCGTTTTAGTACTTTCCGATACAGATGGCCATTTCATTCACTTATCAGGCTCACACGGCCATTATATTGGCTCACATGTCCACTTATTCACATTTCGGCTCACATGACCCAATTTTTACTCACTGATCAGCTCACACGGCCATAACTTCAGTTTATCGACTCACATGGTCGTAAATTCGGAAACATTGCCCACAGTTCATGCATCCGGTCTATATGACTATCGGATCATGCTGTCATGCCACACAAGCATCGGTAAGGTCACACACGACCATCCGAACGACACCATGGACTTAGACTATAACGCAGACAAGTCTAATCTACGAGTTAAAACGCACTCACCTTAGTAAACTGGTCAGTTGACTGATGCTTCTTGAACCATGTTCTGATCACCCACAAATTGCTTCTCTCGGCTGATGCGGACAAACAAACTGAACCCACGAACTGAATGCAACCACACATACTGATCTTCCCAACACACAAACTTTCTCTCACTACAGCACTTTCTCTCTCTATGAATTGATATTTTGTAGAAGAGTAGAAATGTGCGCATCAGTCCAGTATATATAAGAAAAAATCATGCATGCATGCACCAGTGCGGTTCAACACGTCATGCCCACGTGTCAGTTCGGATCAATACGTGTCCATGCGCACTGAACGTGTTCGAAGGCGGGTTGAAATCACAACACGTACCTGGACATGCATCGCTTGTCGGCTCGGGTCCCACCACTCAAGAAAACCACCCGATATGAACATAACATGTGTCGACATCGATTCAGGTAGCTCACTGACTAAACCACCTTATAACGAAGCGACAGCGCATCACGCATGTCTCCGACTGACTGAACCATCCGACAATGCGAACTATCACATAAACTACGCATTGTCCTGAAAATTGTGCATCGTCCTGACTGACGATCCGACTATGCGCATTCATCAAGTAAATTGCGCATCAGTCAGTCCAACCATCTACCAAACTGACTGATTCCGAACGTTCTGATCTAACTCTCGATAAAACTGACCACTTATGCAGAAATCACGTTCTGAACTGAAGTTCCCGTATGATCACCCACCTATGCGCATCATCATGTAACTTTATGCGCATGGTTAGAACATAATCCAACTGGTCTGACCAGTTTACAACATTTTTTCAGCCAAACCACCCTTAAACTTATTTTCTCCTCTTAAACACCCACTTTCGAGTCTAACCGCATCACTTGGCTTAGTTTTTTTTTACTGGTTGGCTCACGATTGGATTCCCGGCCAACTTGGCTCGGCTACTCGGCCAAAACTTGGCGGATCACAAGTGCAACATTGATCCCACATTTTTAGATGGTATGAACCACCACGCCCAACTTTCAACCAAATTGTGTTTAAGTTTAACCGGATTTTGATTTGGGTGCTTCGATATCAATTACCCAATGTCCAATAGTCATGTTTACATTTTTGCTTCTTGTAAAAGGGGAACACAGACTAGCAAGGTAGCTTCTTTGTACATCGAGGAATACCTAGAAATATGACCGGTAGTTTAAGTGTGCACTAACCTTGTAACTAAACTAATTTGTTCTATTTAAAGTTTGATAGAAAGACCAGAGACTACTTCGAAAGCTTTAAGCACATTCTAGAGAACCATCAATAAAAATCAGAAGGCCATCCATGCCGCACTAGGTTTGATTTGTTTATTTGCCAAACACACTTGTCTCCAATAAACTTCCAACCATTTTCAAATGTAAATGTCTATATATATATATATAAATCCAATTTTTTAGCTCGAGTCAATGATGAAAACAAAGTCTTAAAAAATGATGAACTTTATGAGCATCAAAAGTGCCCGGTGTTGCCGTGTTTCACGCAAATAACCAGTGACATAAAGCCTAAAATGAAATGAGCATTATAAATTAATAGGCTGAAGACTAAAGAGACGTAGCCTGGTTGATTTATAAAGGAGATGATGCCATCAACAGTGAGTGTGTGTGGCTCTACAATGACGGATCCATCTGGCTGAACTTGAAGTTAGCTACTCATCATAAAACAAAATTAAAGCATAAAACCTTATTATATTTTTGAAAGAGTGTGATAATTGAGAAGAAACACAACTTGAATAAAGGTTTCTCTTATTAATTTAGCTGTATATAGAATCGATTACAAGATTGGTTGTATAAACCTAAAGGCTTTTAAGACAAGTAAATATCAAGTTGGGCTTCATAGCCCAATACCCCCCCCCCCCTCTCAAGGTGGCGTATGGAGATTACAAATACCCAACTTCGACAAAAATTCTTCGAACTCTCGACGTCCTAAAGCCTTAGTCATAATGTCTGCCAACTGTGATTTTGTTGAGACGTGATGTGTCTTGATCATGCGTCGAATAATCTTGTCTCTAATAAAGTGCCAATCAAGACCGACATGTTTTGTTCGAGCATTATAAACAGGATTCACAACAAAGTTGATGGCAGAGAGGCTGTCAGAGTGAAGCGGAATCGGATAAAAGCAAGATATACCGAGTAGGGAGTAGGTCTTTGAGCCATAAAATTTCAGAAACTGTGTCAGCCATTGCACGGTATTCAGCTTCAGCTAAGAAACAAGAGACGACATCATGTTTCTTTATCTTCCATGAGATTGGAGACCCACCTAGTTGAATAAACCAGCTTGTGATTGATCATCTTGTCAAGGGACATCCCGCCCAATCATAATCGCACAAAGCAGAGACCGTTAAGTCCGTCTTTGCGCGTAAAAGATTCCTTGACCGGGACTGTTCTTGAGATAGCAAACAACCCAAAGGGCAGCAGACCAATGTGATTCTTTTGGAGCACTCATGAACTGTGAGAGAATATGAATGACATATGATAGCTCGAGTCAAGTTACACCTAGGTAGATAAGACGTCCGACAAGCCGAAGGTAACAAGTCGGGTCATAAATAGTGTCACCAGTTGCAAGAGACAGTTTGTGTCACTATTCCAAAGGAAAACTCACTGGTTTTGCACCTAATAAACCAATCTCTGTAATGATGTCAAGCGCATATTTGCGTTGGCAAAGATAAATCCCAGCCAGACTTCGAGCAACTTTAATTCCAAGAAAAAATCGTAAAAGACCAAGGTCTTTCGTGTGGAAACAGTTGCTGAGGTAAGTCATGAAAGCTGTAATTGCAGAGGTAGTACTACCCGTGATGATCAAGTCGTATACGTATACTAAGACATGGAACCGAGATGAATTAGTAACATAGGTGAACAATGTGTGGTCAGATTCATTCTATTGGAAACCGTATGAGATAAGAGAAGATGCAAGCTTGGAAAACTAGCACCGCGGTGCTTGCTTTAGTCCGTAAAGTGATTTATGCAGTCAACATACCTTTGATGTATCGTTTGTCCGTAAACCAGGAGGAAAATGCATATATACGTCTTCATCGAGATCGTCGTGGAGAAATGCGTTGTGGACGTCCATTTGATGGACTTCCCAATCTTGATTAACTGCTTGTTAGAGAAACACTCTTATCGTGACCATCTTAGCAACACGTGCAAAAGTTTCTTCATAATTCAAGCCTTTGGTTTTATTGTTGCCACAGACATCTAACAGAGCTTTGTGTCGCTGTAACGATCCATCAAAATTGTATTTAAGAAGAAACACCCATTTCCAACCGATAGCTTTCTTCTCTTTCGAAAAATCCTCAACTGTTCAAGTTCTATTTTGTTCAAGAGCATTAATCTCATCCCTGTTTGCAAGTCTCCAGTTTCATCAAGAATTCTTCGCGATAGTGACGAGGTTGAGCGCATGAAGATAGGCATGATATTTGGGTGAAAATCTAGCTGAAGACAAGTAATTGTCAATGGGGTAAGGTGTGGCAGAGGGATAAGGATTAGGATGCAGCATAGTCACATAATCAGAGAATTTTGTTGGAGGTTTCCGGTGACGATGTCCACGGCCGAGAGGTTCAGCGTCTGGTGGAGGTAAAGAAACAGCTGCTGGTGGTGATGAGATAATGGAAGAAGACAGAGGTTCTTGAGTTGGCGTAGAAGACAGAGCTGAGGTTGAATTCGTCGGCTCAGAGGAGAGAGATTGATCATGAGCAATATTATCAGAGTTAATAGTCTTATCTGCAGTCATCTCTGCATCATTATCAGAAGGTGCATGTATTTTAGTTGAACCAGAATTAACCGGAGAGATATGATCAACATGAACCGGGACTTGAGAAATAATTACAGTGGGATTCTCATCATCAAAAAACGAGGGAGCAGAGGTCTCGGATGTAGGAGGTGAGACAGAATTTTAAACAGATTGTTCATCGGAAGGAAAAATTGTTTCAGAGAAAATAATGTTCTAGAAACAGAGACTTTACCCGTTTCAAGATTATATACTCTCCACCCTTTTTGACGAAATGGATACCCAATAAAGACAAGACGAGATGATCGAGGGCCAAACTTATCACCATCACGTCGTTGAATGTGAACATGACAAAAAAAACCAAACATACGGAGATGATTAAGTAGTGGCGGACGATTGTAAAGTATCTCGAAAGGAGATTTTCCGTTTTGAATGGATGTCGGAGTCTGGTTTATCAAATACACGGCTGCAAGTGCGCATTGGCCCCAAAACTTGATAGGTAGAGAATCTTTGAATCAAAGTGCACGTGCCACATTAAGAATGTGATGGTGCTTGTGTTCGACGCGACCGTTTTGTTGAGGAGTTCCAACACAAGAGGTTTGATGTATTATCCCTTGCTGATTGAAGTAATCTTTGAGACAAAGAAATTCAAAACCGTTATCACTGCAGATGATTTTTACGGGTCTGTCAAATTGCCGACCAATCATTGCAACAACATTTTTAAGCTCAAGTGGTGCATTTTTTTTAGAAGGCAGTAAGTATATCCACGAAGCTCTAGTGTAATCATCAAGAATGGTCAAAAAATAACGAGAACCAAAAAACATCGGAGTGCGATACAGTTCCCACAAATCACAATGCACCAATTCAAATGGTAAACTGGCTTTATTTTCACTCAAAGGAAAAGAATCTCGGGTGTGTTTTTCATGAATACAAATATCACAATGTTGAGTGTCTAACAAAGTAGAAGAATAATGAATAAACGACAAGAACTTCATTGCGTTGGAAGATGGATGACCCAAACGTCGATGCCAAAAGTCAACGGTTAAGCTATTTGAAGTGTGAATCGCCGATGCAACATCCATTCTCCTGAAAAAATAGATCCCGTGTAACTGTTCACCCGCTCCAACCAGCGTCAGAGTATGTTTAAGACCGAGGCGAGAAAACTTTGATCTCGCCGACATCCCGGTATTTGCACAGGTTATGTGCGAGTTGCGACTCGACTTTTATGGTTTTGTTGCAAGGGTGTAGTTGGCATACTTGTGTATGTGATAAGCGCCGAGACTTTCTTGTGAGGTCGGTACTAAATTTGGAAATCAAAAATGTTTTTATTAAGTAAAATAGCTGCACCCAGTGGGTTGCCTACGTACCCTGTAAACAGGGATCAAGCCAGGTCGTAGTTCACTGTACAAAGGAAACCTAAGAATAAAACTTCTTAAGCTTGGTTGCGTTCCAAGAGTTTGGGGTCGGCTTTCCATCCATAGACTTCAGTTTGAATACTCCGGGTTTGACTACCTTGGAAACTTCGTATGGGCCTTCCCACCGAGCTCCCAGTTTTCCTGCATTCACCTCGGCGGTATTTTCGTAAGTCATTCACAAAACTAAATCTCCTTGTTCAAATCGTCTCTGCTTGACTCCTTTGTTATAGTATCTTTTAGTTGCATGCTGATAGGCATGTATTCGGTACAGCGCTCTATCTCGGACTTCTTCGACATAGTCAAGGGCATCGAGGAACATCTCATCATTGATTGCTTCGTACTCTGGCAAGGTTCGTCGGCGCAGGCTGAACACGGCTGCTTTGGATGGTGCAAGAGCTTCGATACTGTGGGATAAGGAGAACGGCGTCTGATTGGTGGATTGTCGAGGTATAGTTCGGTAGGACCATAGGACGCCATCCAGTTTGGCGACCCAGTGTCCCTTCTTTGCATCGAGTCTTTTCTTTAGTCCATTGACAATGGATTTATTGATGGCCTTGGCTTGTCCATTAGCTTGTGGGTACCTTGGCGTGGAGTGGCTTAACCAGATGTTCCATCTGTAAGCACCAACAATAAATGGATAGTTAGTAAAAAGTCGACGTGCATGTCGAAGTTGTGGCTGGCTTGCCATCCACCTGTCTAAAAAGGTTCGAACTGTTTTTGCGCAGAAGTTAGTGCCGTTATCCGTAATGATTTCGTATGGGATACCGTGTCGGCATATGATGTTCTTCCAGATGAAGTCTTGTACCTGCAATACTCACAGAGAGGTCGGGTTGTTAATGATCCTGTATGTAGGAGTCACCTTACCGAGTTAGAAGTCTATGGTGTTTTGGATATGAATCCTGTTTAGCTTTGACCGAAGCGTACGACCCGGCTTCAACCCATTTGGTGAAATAGTCAGTCATAACTAGCAGGAATTTGTGCTTATTCGTTCCTTTTGGGAAAGGTCCGACGACGTCCATCCCCCACTTCATGAATGGATAAGGGCTGATGGATGCGTTTAGCGGTTCGGTAGGTGCGTGATTGGTCGGTCCATGTCTTTGGCACATCTCGCATCGTTCGGCGTATTCCTGACTATCGTGCAGCATTGTGGGCCAATAGTTTCCGTGCTTTTTTATTCATAATGCCAGGTAGCGTCCGCTTGAGTGGCTCCCACCTGCACCTTCGTAAATTTCGACTAATACCTTCTGCACGTCGTCTCCCGAGATGCATAATAGTAGGATTCCAGATGCGGACCGCTTGTAGAGCTGCCCATCTATGACGGTATATCTTGCTGCCTTGATTCAGAGTCGTCGGGCTGCCCATTTATCTTCGGGAATTTTTCCTTCGAGGATGTGTTCCCTTATTTCAGTTCGCCAGTCGGGCACGTCGTGTTGGTCCTGTTCGGCTTCGAAGGATACTAGCTCATCGATAGCGTTGGACATTGCGGTGGTGATGCTCGGTGAGGTTAAGTACTCTATCGGGATAGTTCTTTTTATCTCGAGCTCGTTTGTTGAGGCCAGGTTGGTAAAGGTGTCGGCGAGCGTGTTCTCATTCCGTGGGATTTTGGTTAATTCGAAACTGTCGAAGCAGCTAGCCAATTCTTGGACCATTTGTTGGTATTGTAGCATCCTTTTGTTCTTTGCCGCGTATTCCCCGCTGAACTGGCTAGTGACGAACTGGCTGGTGACGAGCTGTGAGGCGCCGAGGTTCCTTGCTATTCGTAGACCTGCCAGTAGGGCTTCGTATTCCGCTTCGTTGTCGGACGCTTCGAATTTGATCCTGAAGGCTTGCTCGAGCACCTCGCATGTTGGTGATTCAAGTCTAACACCTGATCCTTGTTTTCTTTTCTAACCGTCTACGTAAAGCTTCCATGTGCTTGGTGGGGGTGCGACCTGCGCCTCGGGTGGTATCTCTGCAACAAAATCTGCAAGAACTTGAGCTTTTGAACAAGTTCGATTCCGATATTCAATGTCGTATTCGCTGAGTTCGACCGCCCACTTGGTCAGCCTTCCGGATTTGTTTGGGCTGTGAAGGATGGTGCGTAGTGGTTGGTTGCTCAGGAAAACGATAGTGTGCGATTGGAAGTAAGGTCGTAGCTTCCGGGCTGCGGACACTATTGCTATCGCTACCTTCTTGATCGGTGGGTATCGTGTTTCAGCGCCATTAAGTGACTTGCTGACATATAATATCGGCTTCTGCTCCCTTTGGCCTTCCCTAACTAGGACGCCACTAACTGCAGCTTCGGACACTGCAACGTAAAGATACAAGATTTCGCCATCTTTTGGCTTCGCAAGTACGGGAGGTGTGGTGAGGTATGCTTTGAGTTCGTCAAATACGGCTTGGCACTTATCGTCCCACTCGAAACATTTGTTTGCTTTAAGCAGCTGGTAGAACGGCAGGCTCTTGTCGGTGGACCGTGAGATGAACCTGTTTAAAGCGTCAATACGACCTGTGAAATTTTGTACTTCTTTTCTCGTTCTTGGAGCTGGCAGGTTGAGGATAGCTCCGATCTGTTTGGGATTTGCTTCGATTCCTCTTTTAGTGACGACATAACCTAGAAATTCGCCAGAGGTGACCCCAAAGGTGCATTTGGCTGGAGTAAGCTTCATTCCGTACAGGTTCAACGTTTCGAAGCACTTTGCCAGATGGTCAATGTGATCTTTAGCCTTTGCTGATTTGACGAGCATGTCGTCAATATAGACCTCCATCGATCTACCGATCTCCTCCGCGAACATCTTGTTAACAAGGCGTTGGTACGTTGCTCCTGCGTTTTTCAATCCGAAAGGCATTACCTTGTAGCAGTAGATTCCTCTATCTGTGATAAAGGCGGTTTTCTCTCGATTTCCGTGGTGCATCACAATCTGATTGTATCCTGAAAAAGCGTCCATGAATGTTAGGAGCTCGTTACCTGCCGTAGCTTCGACTAGTCTATCTATGTGGGGTAAGGGGAAGCTGTCTTTGGGACATGCTTTGTTGAGGTCGGTAAAGTTGACGCATACGCGCCATTTGCCGTTCTTCTTTTTCACCACAACAGGATTGGCGAGCCATTCTGGATATTTTACCTCGGCGATTGAGCCTGCCTTGAGGATTTTTTCTACTTCGTTGTTGACTGCCTGTGATCGTTCTGTTCCAAGTTTGTGGCGTTTTTGCTTTATCGGTCTGTAGCTTGGATCTACGTTAAGCTCGTCACAAGTGATCGTCGGATCGATTCCTTTCATATCGTCCATGGTCCAGGCGAAGGTTCC
>OVBE01000287.1:0-56157 GCA_900406425.1 Iberis pinnata
TTTCATTCTCATCTTAGGTTGCATTTAGTTGCATCATGTGCATAGGAAACCAATGATTATAATGCCTTGGAAAGCCTAAGTTCTAGCCTTTTGAATTAGCATCCAAAGTGTGATGGATATGATTGAACATTCTAGTAATCTTGAAAAGTCTTNTGGATAACTAATTAGTTTGCTCAATGGATATCTTGATGTGTTTCGAGGCTTAATCATTTTTATAACGGTTTAGTCACCCTAAAACTGAAACACTTGTGGCTAAACCGGTCATCCTCATTTTTAAGATGATTACCCTCTCCACCATATGAACCCAATTACCTACACACTTGCGAGTTTCTTTTTCTTTAGTGATTGATCGGAAAAAAACTCAAGAGTATAAAGGGCGACAATTGAACACTTCCATTTAGCTAGATTGAAGACATCATCTAGCTCTTAGGAAGGGTATTTAGGAATGGAATATTGGGGTTTGGGTATATATTAATGTCTTGGGAGTATTATCTAAAATCTTGGTTCTAATTCTTGTTCTAAAAGATAAGGGTAGAAGTAGGTTGGTAGTGATTTCAAAAGAAAAATGTTGGGTGAATGAAGAAAAAGAATGATCATGTTTCACTAGTTTAAAAATGAAAGAAGAAAGTCCCTAGTTTTAATAGAAGAAAAGCTCTAAGTTTCATGAAGGAAAAGGCTAGTAAATCACAAAAACTCATCAAGATTAGCCTAAGAAATAAAAGGGTGCAAAAAGAGCTAAAACATGTTTAAATGGGAGAAAAGAAAAAGCCTAGAATGAAAATATTTAAAAGAAAGTGTTGTTTGAGAAGCTTAAATCTAAAAATGGATGGGTATAACTCTTGGATGTTGGTAGACTAGGACTTAGGAATTGGGGGATGATTAGAAATGGAAGTTGAGAGATTGTATGCCTCATTGCCCTTTGTCTCGTTTTGATTTTGCCAATTCAATCACTCTCTTTTGAGTGATAGCCAACAATTGAGTGAAACCTTCTTTTTATGCATTGGAATCTTCTTTCGACCTCACCAATTGAAACCTGTAAGTTATCTTTTGAGCTTGCTTCACTATTAAAAAGAATTTGAATGTAAGAAGATAACTTGAACTAGATAGGTGGATCGCTTGCTTTTGGTAATAGGATAGATAGTGAAAGTGCTTGGATGATTTGATAAGTAGAGATATTGGTTTGGGATTGGTGATGTATCATGTTTTGGATGTTAATCCACAAGGCTTTTGCTAAATCTTTTGGCTTTGAGGTTTTCACTTTCAAACCTCTCTCTCACTTTCCTTAGCGGTTTGCTTGCGGACAAGCAAATGATAAGTTTGGGGGAGTTGATATCTTATGATTTATATGCATTTTACATTCCATTATGAATGCATTTTAGATAGATTCACTAGCATTTAGGCACATCTGGGTTGCATTTGCATATCATTTCATATTTCAGGTGATAAGAGGCTAAGAGACCAAGTTGTGGATCAAAGAGAGGTTTTAAAGATGGAAAAGAGCAGGAAAACAGAGCACATCGGTTTAGCACATCGGCCATGCTAAACCGATTCAAAGTGGAGATTCCGGCAGGAGCTAGCCGCAGTTTATTACATCGACCAAAGCAAACCAATGCAGCCATATCGGCCAACCACATCGGCCATGCTAAACCGATGTGGTCGGCTGAATCAACCATTTTGTTCCCATTTTTTACTATTTTGACCCATTTTTAGTGGGTTAACCCAAGTGTTTTGGGGTTAACCCAATGAATTTTAGCAACACTATATAAGCTTTTACCCTAATTTTTAGGAGACTAAACTTTATTTTCCTAAGAACATTTTGTAAACTTTTTTGATCTTAATCTTCGTTGGATTTGATTCGTGCTTTTGATTGTTGTTTTAATTTCCAAATCTTCTTCTAATCATGTCTTATCATACATCTTTCATAAGATTTTGTGCTATCTCTATGATTAGTGAGTAGTGATCTTTAAGTGAATGGTTGGGTAGATTTAGGGAATTAGATGAAGGATTGTGGTGTTTAGAACTTTTAATTCACAAATCTTCTTATTGTTGATGCCCTTAATGCTATGATTGAATTGATCTCTCACTTCTAGAAGTTAGAAATTTTGCGCCCGAAAGGTGTTCGACAAAATGTCGGAACCAATCTCTATAAGCTAAATGAGGCCTAGCCAAAACATTGTGTTAGTTAGTTTAGTGGTTAAGATAAATTGGATCTTAATGTTTCTTAATTGTGTAGTTTTCCAAGAGATTGTTTAAATTGCATAATTAGGGAAATGATTAGTGTCATGAAAGTGGATTAGTCTAAGTTTTGGAATTTAGACCAGGGGTTAGCTAAATAGATAGAATAGACACCACATGAATTCATTTGATCACCCAAATCAATTACCTAAACCATTCACTTAGTCTTTTACCTTTGAATTTTCAAGTTTAAATTTCTGTTGACTTTTTCCCAATTACTGNTTTTTTAATTTGTGCATGTTTGAATGTTTAAACCATCAATCTTAATGACATAGACTAATCATGATTCACATAGGATTAATGAGTTGAACTTTACCTGAATTGGATAATATCTTAAGTACTTTAATGACATAATTAAACTTAAGTATTTGCTAGACATAAGATTAGCAAATACTCTGTTTATCAACAACCCCAAAAGGCCTCATACTAATTTGAGAATTAGACTCCTTATATATCAGCCAATTCTTGGCTGATCTTCCGATGTGGAATATTTGCTTTGGACTATGCGGGTCCCAAAAATCACCCCAGTAAAGAATGCAACGTTCTTGTTGCATACCAGCCAACCCACCAAATTCCATCTTATAATCGACCGCGCTCTGATACCAACTTGTAACGTTCCACTCCATGTGCCGCTACTACCGAGTCCAGTAATTATATATTTTATTTTTATAAAATTAAAATATTTGATATGTATTTCAATAACTTTGAATTTTAATAAAACTAAACTATTATAATATATTTTAGTTTATAAAATTAATTTTTTTTTTAAATACATAAATTATTAATATATGTAATATATTACATATTTTAAAAATTTTAATAAAATATCAAAAATCAGAAATATTATCTTCATAAATCCAAAAATCATGTATTTTCAAATGAATTAAATACCAGCAAGATATATAACTTGAGATTTGGATCCGAAATTTTTATATTTGGATCCAAAACCAAGAGAGTATAGTGTCAAGTCTGCTAACAATCAATCTAAAAATAGACAGACGTGATCTTATATATAAGATTCTTTTGGTTAAGTAATTTACTCCGTCTTTTTCATACTAGGGTGCTATTCAATTCATGATATTAAATCAATTCTATATAATTTATAATCTAATGTTATTCAATAGTTGATTTTAATTCATATTTTAAAATCTAGTGTTATTGTTTCTAGTATTTAAAATTCATTCATTAGTAGAGTTTAAAATCTAGTGTTATTTTAAATCATTTTAACATTCAGTGTTATTCAAACTATAAGGGATTATTAAAATATTGTATTTTAATGAATTTAAAATGACTTATAGTGGATTTCTATTAATAAATATATGGATTCAAAATCTAAGGTAAATTGCAGAGATTTCTAAAATCTTTTCAACTGAATCCTATGGATATTTAAAAATCTTTGCAAATGAATCCAGTAGACATTACAAATTACTTTTATTGTCTCCAAATAATAAAGTTCTAGAAAATATTAATAAATTTATTTAATAACAAAACTGATTTTTGTAATTTAAAATTACATGTATTACAAAAGAAAAATATTTGTAATAAATCATTATTCAATTTAATTATGATACTTTTATGGTTGTCGTTTTCTCTAGTATGTATAACATATTTTCACATTATCGTTATCTTTATTTTGATAGAACATTAACAAAATTTATATTTTGATGTTTTGTAAGTTTCTTTGTAGTAATAATAAGTCTCAAAGCTATAGTTTTAAAAATGACTTTATTTTAGAAATTATACAATATAAGTCCAATAAATGAACAAACTTACAAAATATTAGCTTAGTAATATTTCTAATAAAATTGAAAAATCCTTAATTATGCTGAATCTAGTGATATTTAAAATTGTATGATTCATATGTATGTAAATAATGACGCAATTGTAGTTAGTCAAGGCATATATTTAAAATGTCGAGAATATTTATATATCTTACAAATTTATGTTTAGTTCTTTTTCTAAAAATAAAGTTTGTAATTTAATTATTTTGTATTTTTTGCATAATTTTTGAGCAAGTAATAATTTATTATGAAAATTATTAAAAATTAATATTGGATTAAATATTTTCAAAGTTTTTATTATAAAACCGAACTCGAAATATCTGAACATGGTGATGTAATCTTTTTAAAAAACTTTGGAAAGTATTTAATGATGATGAATTCTTTGAAATACCACTAAAATTTGTTAAAATTTTAAAAATATCACACACTCCAAAAAGTTTCAAATTACAGTTAAATTTTTTTTTTTAAAATACCGAAAACATAAAAAGTAAACTTTAAGGGTTTAGAATTTAAATTTTGATTTTGGATTCACTAAATAGAGTTTAAGGTTTAGTTTGAAAAATGTAGGGGTTTGTTTTGGGGGCTTAGGATTTACGTTCGCTAAATATATTTTAGTAGGGGCTTTTATAAAAAAACCATATTTACTAGTGTGTATTCCAAAAATAGCAAACACTCCCAAATTGTTCTAAAAATACTATAAAAATGTTTTTGTTAAAATGTCAAATTTAAACTCCATAACTAAACTCTACTCTCGTCATAACTAAACTTTGAAGTCTAATTAGTGACTCCATATCTAAAATATTAAACTTTATACCCTTAAAATCTAATTTTTATGTTTGTGGTATTTTTAGAAGAAAATCATTTTAACGATATTTTTGGAATTATTAGAGTGTGTGGTATTTAGAATTTAAATTTGTTTTTGTGGTATTTTATGGAATTATTCAGTTTAAAATATTTAGCTGGAATATAATAGAAATATAAATATTATTTATAAGTTATTCCTACATAAGTTACAATTTTATTTTTGTAACAATTTTAGTTTTCTCAAACTTTTCTTTGTTGTTTTAAAATAAAAGAAAATATTTTGACGGATTTGTGTTCAGAAACTTGTTAGCAATTTCGAAAAAGTTGTTGATTCCTTCGTGGATGAAGACAATTTGTGGACAGTAAACCAGAGTAAGCGTTGATCAAGAAAGTGGTCAAACATGTATGTTTTCAAGAAAACTTCTTCTACATTTAAATTATTAACAAAACCAAGTGAGCCAGAACACCGTAGTTTAGTGGTTTCTTTGTTTTTGACTTTAGAGCTCAGGGTTTCAACCCTTTAGT
Source organism: Iberis pinnata (assembly GCA_900406425.1). Classification (NCBI taxonomy): domain Eukaryota; kingdom Viridiplantae; phylum Streptophyta; class Magnoliopsida; order Brassicales; family Brassicaceae; genus Iberis; species Iberis pinnata. The sequence goes on from OVBE01000287.1 coordinate 5,346, forward strand.
AAGAAAACCATTATTAAAGTATATATAAATAAAAAGCCAATTAACAAAAAAAAAACTATATATATCTCTTACTAGTGATAGGATGGTATATTAATGATATAAGTTTTTCATCAGGATCATAATCAATCTTAGTTGGAATTTGAAACACTGTTTTTGGATAAACGGATTTTAAACTTGTTTAGAAAATGGAAATTTTTTAGAGAAAATTGGTAATATGGGTACTAAAAAGGTTTTCAAATTTGTTAAATGAATATTTTTTACTATTCAATGTTTATAGAATATTTTACTATTATGAAATTACTATTCTACATTTGATTTTTTAAAAAAATTCTAATTATTTAACTATTTCAAAATACTTTTTGTTATCTACATTAAACTTTTTTCCATGGTTGAAGTTTTCTTTTTTTTCTTTACACATCCTGACTCTTCCATCTTTCTCCGACTACCATTCTTATTCGTCGTTGTTTTTCCTAAAATTTCAACGGGATCACCGATATTACTTTTGTTTGTTTGATCATCTCTCGACTAACAATGGTTTATTCTCATAGTGATGTTATGTTGTTCAACTTTTTTCATCGTAATAGTTCCATTAGTCTCTCTCGAAGACTAGTAAGAGATGTTTGATTCTCTGCAAATTATGTAGGTTTTGAAATAATTAAGGTGTTCATGTGAATGACTTTTGTGTATTGTGAGTAGATCACATCAATGGTGAATCAGGTGCGTGATTAGTGAATCATAAATGTGATTTTAGAATTGTGAACGTGATTTATGAATCATTCGCGTTTACTATAAAAGTAAATTATGAAAAATGAATGCGACCTATGACTCATGCACATCAACTATGAATACGTTCGATTAAAATAAAAATGAACTATGAATAATACACGTGATTTGTGAATCATACAAGTGCACGTAAATCGTATAAATCATCTGTAATAAGATACAAAAATTTTCAAAAACTAATTTACGTTTAAAGTTATAAAAAACAATTAAAAAAATATTTTATTTCCTATTTTTTTTTTCTTTAACAAGCGTGATATTAGGAAACAATATAACGTTTCCTTTTTTATTGATGTCTTTAGGCACAAGCTTGATTTTAGGAAAAAAAATATTTTAAAATTTACAAAATGTTATAAAACTAATTACTAATACTATTAAAAAAAATTAAAATGTTTATTTTTCTAAGAGCATTTTGGGCGAAATAGATAGCCAAAATCAATAAATCCTAAAAAGTACATATTTCTAAATTAAGACTAAAAAATATCTTATAACTAATTACAAAACATCACGTGCCCTATTCATTAAACTACTATAAGGGTGGTTTATTCAATAATGGATTTTAAATCAACTCCATTTGATTTAAAATCATCAAAATATAAAAGTCTACAAGGTTCATTTGCAGAGATTTTTAAATGTCTATAGGATTTTGTTGAAAAGATTTTAGAAATCTCTGCAATTTATCTTGGATTTGAAATCCATATATTTGTTAATAGAACTCCACCACAAGTCATATGAAATCTATTAAAATACAAAGATCTTAGAAATCTTTTGTGGTTTTAATAACACTGGATTTTAAACTTTGATTTAAAATCATTCATCGAATAACACTAGATTACAAACTCTATTAATGAATGAATTTCATATACTATAACCAATAACACTAGATTTTAAAATAAAATCATCTATTGAATAACACTATATTATAAATCAAACGGAGTTGATTTAAAATTCATTATTGAATAACAACCCCTAACTTTTTATTAGTTTGGTGGTGTTGGACTCAATTCTTTCAAACAGATCCGACCTGTTTTATTTTGGTGACTACGACAACTAAAAAAATTAACCCGTTTAGAAATATACATGTCAACAACCACTACACCAAAAACATTTTTTAGAAACTGGGTGCCTCTAAATCTTATTATATAAAGTAGAATGTATCAAAATTATAACTCACCAGGTTGTGACACGTCTCATATTAATTAACTTAATATTTAACTTAGATCTTGACAAGTGTCAATCATTTTATAGCATGAAAAATAATTTTAAAAATTAACATATCGTTACTTATATTTTCAAATATAAATTCATCAAATTTGTCAAACTTTTTAAAGAGATACAACACATAAAAATGAAAAAAATGATAAACGTACCTAGGAAAAAGAATCATCTATATTACATGTTAACAAAAAAAGAAACACGAAAAAATTAAAAAGAAAAGTTTACAATTCATAAAAAATAATAAAAAAGCGTACCTAAGAGAAAGAATTATCTATATTACAAGTTAATAAAAAATAAATCACATAAAAAGAAAAAAGAAAAATATACATGTACACGTAGATTAATTTTGAATGAACTATTTGATTATACATATACATAAATATTTTTCAATATAAATAAACTATTTTACTTTCTTAATAAAATAATTATAATTCAAATATATAATTATAATTATAACATGTGTCAGTCTTAACTCAAATTGTGACACATGTAAACATTTTAAAAAATAAAATATTTTTAATTATATTTTTTCATGTAAAATAGAAAATTTAAAGAGTAATAAGTAAATATAAAAATAATATGAAAAATAGAAAACTAATAAGTAAATTATAAAAAACATCGGGAAAAATATAAAATATGAAAAAGGAATAACAAATTTAACTTAGATAATGTTCAAATATTCTTAGGAAATTTCTTTTTCAAATTTTTTTTGTGTATCATCAAATGGAAGATATGAATAGTTTAACAAGTTATTGTAAAATAGAAAAAATTTATAATGTATAAAAAAGGAAGACATAGTAAATGTGCAAATATTTTTAAAAGACTATCTATTTACATCAAAATATAGATTTGTAAATGATAACAAAATTTTTAGAACCTTTAAAAAAATGTCTCTAATTTTCGAGATAATGCGCATTAATTTGTATATTTTACTTATTGCTTTAAAATACATAAAATAAATTTAATTATATGAATTTTTAATAATATAAGTTATAAGTTTCATAATAAAAATATTTATTTTCCCCCATATTATGCGAGTACCTATCTAGTTACTAATAAAGTGTGACAAAAATTACTAATAAGATTTTGCGTTTAACCATATGCTTTAATCTTTATGGTTTTAGCCGAAGGCGGATCTTGCATTTGATCCCGATGTTTAATATTGAAAATTAATAAAAATTAGTTGAATTTCGTTTAAATTATCTACAAAATTATGAAGAAAAAAGAAACACCATATGATTTTTAATCTAGGATCAATCATTAATAAGCGGGATTTCTGATCTAGAATCAATCATACGTGAGAAGTTTTGAGTAATCTTGTATGAGGACGTTTGGTTAAAGTGGTTAGACTTCAAAATTTGTGTACCTCTTGTGAAAGAAAAATAATATAATAATAAACAAGACAATATGATTGATTGAAAATGAATAGAAACAATTTCATAGCAATTTCTCTCTTCCTTTTTCTTTTTCTCAACTTTCTCTTTTTCTCTTCTCTACTTCAAGAACTGCAAGGTTGCGCAATGAAATCTCTGGTTTTGCACAGAAGAATGCTAATTTTTATGTGAAGCTTGGGAGAGATTCAAGAACTATACACTGCAATGTCCTCACCATGGCTTTAGCAAGGAATCTCTTCTTAGCACTCTTTACAGAGGTGTCTTACCAAAAATCAGAATGCTTCTTGACACTGTAAGAAATGGTAACTTTCTGAAGACTATGATGGTTGGGAACTAGTTGAGAATATGGCTCAATCAGATGGAATCTACAATGAAGACTATGACCGTACACCTTGTGGAAAATCTGATTCTGAAGATAAACAGGAAAAACATCAAAGCTTTGAATGATAAGTTGGATAGGTTGATTCTCGGAAAACAACAACAAATTCATTTCATAAGTGAAGAAGAGCAAGTTCAGATCCAAGATGGGAAGAATGAACAACAAGAGGAGATTAGCTACATACAGAACCAATGAGGTTACAACAAGGGTTTCATCAACTATAAGAACATCCTTGGTCTATCCTACCGCAACAACAATGTAGCAAATTCCCAAGAACAGGTTTATCCACCTCAACAGCAACAACCAACCAAGCCTTTTATCAACTATCGTCAACAACAGAATCAAGGCTTTATTCCCAAGCATCAAACACAAAGTGGTTTTCAATAGCCACAACCAGTTGAAGCACCTCCTGGTTTCCTCCCTCAACAACCACAAGCTCAATAATCTAATGTTAAACCGAAGTTACAAAAACTTTGCAAGGTCAAGCTAATTGAGAGATGGAAAATTCAAAGAATTTTGCCGAACTCAAAAAACAAATGGATTGATCTTATAATGATCTTAACATGAAGTTTGAAACATTTAAATCTAAGGTCAAGTACTTGGAAAGCATGAGTGCCTTATCTTCTCACCAAAGCCCTCAACTCAACTTCCTGGGAAGTCTATCAGAACCCCAGAGATTATGCCCACATCAATGCTATCACTTTGAGAGGTGGCAAGGAATTGCCTTCTAGGGAAGCTCTTATTCAAGACACTGAGGACAGTGTAGAATAAGCTGGGGGAGGATTTGAGTTTAAATGAAGCTGACAATGCAATTGCTAAAGTCAAGCCAATCGCTGTTGAAGAATCATCTACCCAACAAAAGAAAGATACACCTTTTGCTCCACCACCTTATATTCCAAGATTACCATTTCCATCCAGATTCTAGAAGGAGATTGTGGAGAAGTACAAGGGAAGCTTAGAGAAATACATGAAGGACAAGTTCCACTATTAGATGTTATCACTCTTATGCCTCCATATAAGAATTTTCTGAAGGATGCCATCACCATAAGGGGTAAAGAAATCCAGGGAATAGTAGTACTAACTGAAGAATGCAGTGCCATAATCACAAAGACTTCAATTCCAAAGAAGCTCCCTGATCATGGTTCATTCACATTGCCTTGTTCACTTGGACCTCTGACTTTCAACAAGTGTCTATGTGATTTAGGTGCATCCATTAGTTTAACGCCTCTCACGGTTGCAAAGAAGTCGGTCTTCAACAAGTTCAAGTCTTGCAACATCTCTTTGGTATTAATGGATCGTTCTATGAGAATTCCCCATGGAATACTAGAGGATATACCTGTAAAGGTTAGAGTGGCAGAAATATCTACTAATTTTGTGGTATTGGAAATGAATGAAGAGCCAAGAGATTCTTTGATATTAGGGAGACCATTCCTAGCTATAGTAGGAGTTGCGATAGATGTTCAAAAGGGAAAGATTCAATTGAACATGGGTAAGGATCTGAAGATGACTTTTGATATCCAATAGGCTACTAAGAATTCATTGGTGGAAGGACATATCTTCTACATAGAATAAATGGATGAACTTGCTGATAAGTTACTAGAAGAGTTGAATGAGAAAGATCATCTCCAAACTGCATTGACAAAGAATAGAGATGAGGGAAACTTATACAATGAGTATTTGGGGTATGAGATAATGTTAGATTCGCATGTGGTCTTGGAGCATGAAAAATGTCTTTAGGATGTCCAAAGATCTGAAGGATAAGTATTCGTAGCTTTCGAGTTACCCACCTCTGAACCATCTTCATCAGAAGACTGGTCTGAGCTCAAGGCACCATCTGTGGAATTGAAACCACTTCCCAAAGGGCTAAGGTATGCGTTTCTTGGACCTAACTCCAATATATCCTGTCATAGCAAATGATGAGCTTAGTGATGATGAATTTCATTTGCTATTGACTGAATTAAGGAAGTTTAAGAGAGCCCTAGGGTATTCATTGGATGACACTAAGGGAATCTCACATATTTTGTGCACTCATAGGATTAACCTTGAGAATGAATCTTACTCTAGCAGTGAACCTCAAAGGAGAATAAATCCTAATCTTAAAGAAGTTGTGAAAAAATAAATTCTTAAGTTGCTAGATGCATGTGTTATTTATCCTATCTCTGATAGTATTTGGGTATCAGCTTTTCATTGCGTTCTTAAAAAGGGTGGAATCACAGTTGTGAAAAATAATAGGGATGAGCTTGTTCCCACTAGAACCATCATTGGACATAGGATGTGTATCGGTTATAGGAAGTTGAATGATGCATCTAGAAATATCATTTTCCATTTCCTTTCATTGATCAATGTTAGAAAAACCTGAAAATCATCTTTATTACTGTTTTCTAGATGGATATTCACCCTAATGATAAGGAAAGACCACTTTTACTAATCCATATGGAATATTTTCATATAGGAGAATGCCTTTTGGTCTTTGAAATGCACCTGCTATTTTTCAGAGATGCATGACTTCTATTTTTTGGATTTAGTTGAGGAGATAGTTAAGGTATTCATGGATGACTTTTCCATGTATGGCTCTTCCTACTCCTCTTCTTTAGTTAACCTGTGCAGGGTGCTTACCCGGTGTGAAGAAACGAACCTGTCTCTGAATTGGGAGAAATGCCAATTCATGGTGAGAGAAGGGCTTGTTTTGGGGCACAAAATTTCTGAAAAGGAAATAAAAGTAGACAAAGCCAAGATAGATGTGATCATGCAATTGCAGCCACCAAAGAAAGTGAAGGATATCATAAGCTTTCTTGGACATGCAAGTTTCTATAGGATATTCATCAAAGACTTCTCTAAGATAGCTAGACCCTTGACAAGGCTACTCTGCAAGGAGACTGAATTTGTCTTTGATTCTGAATGTTTGAAGGCTTTCCATCTCAGTAAGGAAGCCTTACTCTCTGCTCCAATAATTCAAGCTCCAAATTGGGACTATCCTTTTGAAATTATGTGTGATGTGTCATATTATGCGATTGGAGCTGTTTTGGGACAAAGGATAGACAAGAAAGTGCATGTGATCTACTATACTAGTAGAACAATGGATAAAGCCCAAGGGAGGTATGCAAAAATGGAAAAAGAATTACTAGCTGTGGTCTTTGCGTTTAAGAAATTCAGGAGCTACCTGGTTGGTTCGAAGGTTTTTTTTTTACACGGATCATGCAGCATTCAGGCATATCTATGCTAAGAAAGACACCAAATAAAGACTTTTGAGATGGATTTTAATATTGCAAGAGTTTTATATAGAGATAATAGATAAGAAAGGAATCAAAAATGGGGTAGCAGATCACTTGTCTGAATGAGGATAAAGGATTCAATACCAATTGATGATTTTATGCCTGAAGAGCAGCTAATGATTATCTACACTTGTGCATTTATTGAGGAAGAAGGGGTGACCACAAAAGTAATACCTTGGTATGCGGATTTGGTTAATTTCAAGGTTTATGGAGAAATACCAGAAGACTTTGTTGCTTACAAGAAGAAGAAATTCCTACGTGATGTAAATCACTACTATTGGGATGATCATTTACTCTTCAAATGGGTTATTTAGAGATGCATACTTGAAGAAGAGGTGAGAGGAGTTTCGAAACATTGCCATGGTTTAACCTATGGAGGACAATTTGCAACATTCAAGACAGTTAAAAATGTTTTGCAAGCTGGTCTTTGGTGGCTCTGGAAATCGAAATTCGCACTTTCTAATTTTCTTTAGTTAAGGAAAATCAGAGAGAATCCCCGACTTTCTAGAGATCCCGGATTTATGTGAGTCAAATGCGAAAAGATCAGAACACGATAATGATAGAATACCAAATTAATAGTATGAAAGAGGGCAAAAGAAATCTTTTTATAATCAGTGTATGAGCGTGTTACAACAGGTGATAATCTCGGACACAAGAACTGTGAACAAGAATCCTAGATCTAACAACAGAGACTGATAACGTAATTGAGTCATAGCTCGTTAAAAACAGAAAAATTATAAAGCCCTAAGTATTTTGGTGTGGAGAATTAAACGTGTCTTTTCCCTTCTCTTCATCTCTCTTATATAGGCTTCAGGTTTGATCCATCTACCTTTTTCGTCTTCAGTTCCTCCGCAGAAATCTGTCCTTTCCGGTTTATTCTTTTACAAAAAATCTTCCTTTTCTGGATTTCTTCCATTTTCTTCACGGCTTGCAGGACAAGCTTCAACCGTCGTTTTGGTTTGGCTTGATTCTCGTCTAGAGTCATAAGTGGGTCGTTATCATGTTTTAAGCGATTCTTACGATTCTCATTGGAGAACCAAGTTATCGTACAATGATACGATCGAAATTTGTGGAAATATTATATCGATCATAAGACTGAGTTAACATCGACGTTTAAGTTAGTCATTTATCATTTTATACGATCGGTAAATACGAGCGCGTCCTTATGATCATTCCGAATAATGAAGATTTTAATCGTATAGTTAAGATAGTCCTTGGCGTTCTGGAAAACCTTTATCATTTTATACGGTTAACTCCATACGAAAAGATTTTACGATTCTTTCGCAAGTCATAAGAAATAATCGTATGGCTAAGGTGAGCTCGGTGTTCAGGATAATCGGAGTCGTTTATACAATTACTATGGAATTTATACTAGTTTTATGATTTTTATTGCAGAAACTCCAACGGAAACTCAGAATGATATGAAACGAGAGATTGGAGGTTCGTGATGAAGTCAGCTTGCAAAATGTGCAGTTCAGCTTGCCAGTTGGGGAGCTGAATGTCTGTTGTTTAGCGTATGTATTTTCGCTTGTTCGTGATGAAGTCAGCTCGTATTTCTTGGACATCGATTTTGAGTATGCTCGTCTCGATCCCGATGTTGGACGTAAGCGTATTTTCTTGCCTTGTTAAAACCTTAGTGATAGGAAAACCTGGTGGGAAAAAAACCTTCTCGACTTAGGACAAAAGAGTGCAGAGATAATCGCTTAGCAATTCTACGATTGTTGGTCGATTCTTCCAAAACATATTCCTTATGATCTTTCGGAAGTATCGCGACTTTAGTTAGTTTGTTCAGTTGAGTATATGAGATTCAACTAGCCAACTGGCAAACTGAATGCACGAGATTCAGCTAGCCAACTGGCGAGCTGAATGTATGAGATCTTTTCGGAAGTCTTGCGGTTTATTCTATTGATCGGGATGATACAATTAGTGCGGTTTGATGTTCGGATCCTGTGATTAACATATCAATGATGGTTTTTAGACATCGAGTTTGTCTTGAACATTTTTGACCCCAACAGTTAGCTCCCCAGCTCGTAAGAATCATTGAGACGTTCTTGAGAGGTATAAGGTAGGTTAAGTTAGGAAAAATTGATAGCTAAATGTCCGAGACTTTGTCGTGGGCGAATATAATTTTTCGTGGGAGACCAGACATTGTTGTGGATGACCAGGTTCTGTCGTGGGTGACCGAACTTCATCATGGGTGACCATGCTTCACCGTGAGCGACCAGACTTCATTGGGGTTACCAAACTTCGTCGGTTTGGGTTTCCAGATTTATTCCTGGGTGGCCAGACTTTGTTGTGGGTGACCACACTTAATTGTGGGCGGTTAGACTTTGTCATGGGCAACCAGACTTTGTCTTGGGCGACCAGATTTCATCGTGGACGACCAGGATTCGTCGTGGGCGACCAAACTTGATCGTGGGAAACCAGACTTTATCATGAGCAACCATATATTGTTGTGGGCGACTAGACTTCATCGTGGGAGACCAGAATTTGTCATGGGAGACCAGACTTCATCGTGGATGACCGGACTTTTTGGTGGGAAGACTTCATCGTGACCGATCATACGTTTTCGTGGGCGACTAGACTTCATCGTGGGCGACCAGACTTCATCATGGATTACCAAACTTTGTCGTGGATTACAAGACTTCGTCATCGTGGGTTAGCAGAATTTGTTGTGGGTGGGTGACCAGACTTCATCGTGGGCGACCAGACTTCATCGTTGGTGGTCATACTTTATCGTGGACAACCAGACTTCATCGTGGACGACCAAAATTTGTCGTATATGACTATACAAGGCCAATTGATTAGTTCAAGCAAGTATATTGGTTCTTCGAGGAGTATCATGAATATTGTGATTCTGAGGATACCTTGTGGCGTATCGAACATCCCGATTATTCGTATACCACCGAGATGGGCATGATTTCAGGTTATATGAAAAGGTGTGTGGATGGGTTAGTTTTTTCTTATGCAATTTTTTTTTCATGAATTTTTGCTAATTTTTAGAAGGGATTCCGTTAGTGTCTCCATGTGTTGGACGAGACCCTCAGGACACATGACCCAGAGGCACGAACGGCCTAGTTCAAGGTTGAGTGATTCGAGGAGGAGAACTCTCGCTTGAGGAGAGAAATGGAAAATTTGATGCGGAAGCAGGCGTCCCAGGTTCGCCACGCGATCAGGTAGGGTAAGCATGAGGTTGTTTCGATCATGACGGAACGCTCAAATTGTTTCGAGGGCTGTTTTGATCGATTGGAGCAGGCACACCAAACTGTCAAAGCTTACCGTGGGTGCCTTGTATCGCACCATGCAACATGACTACATGTATGTATCCCGTTTAAGTATCCAATATGATTCTGTTTCAATATTGGAATCTACGATAGACTCGCATAGATCGAGAATCGAGCATCTCTCCGAAGACAATTTTTAAGTTGTTCAAAAGTGCTGACCAAAATTTGGTTTTTATAGCACTTTATCCCATTGTCGGATGTATGAGAACCGATCTTACGAAAGGTTAGGTGACTAGTTCGTCCGTCGGGGTCAATCGACGGGTTCGATATAGGAGCGAGTGTTTGCTCGTTTTGGTTTTGGAGTCTGTGTAGACTGTGTTCGTACGAGTTTGGAAGTTTTTTTCGGAATTCCGCGATGTCTCGCTTGTTTTAAAGTTCTTTTTCATTTGAAGGTTTTGCGTTTAGAATGTGTTCGAGATATGTTCATGCGATTCCTCGGAGGGCATACTTGTTCTTGTAAACGAGGAGAGTGTTTGACTTTTTGTTAGGAGAAGTGTTCGTATGATTCCCGTTTCGGGCTATTTGGTGATTTCTGTTGTTACTTACGCGTTTTAAGGTGAAATTGAATATGTTTGAATCGTAAGAAGATGCGGAAAATTGTTAGTTTAGAATAAATTTTTCTTACTGCGGAAAAGTTTCGAAAAAATATCGAATACATGAGTGCAGATATTTTGGAATATTGTTGGTGTCCAAATCGATCACGACGGAATCGATGTCTAAAAATCATCGCTGAAGTAATCACACGATCTGAACATCAAACCGCACTAGTTAAATCATCTCGATCAAATTAACAAGTTGCGATACTTCCGAAAGACCATAAGGAATATATTTCGGAAGAATCAGGTAACAATCGTAGAACCGATCATCTCTGTACTCTTTTTTCCTTAATCGAGAAGGTTTTTTTCCACTGGGTTTTCCTATCACTAAGGTTTTAACGAGACAAGATAATTCGCATATGTCCAATATCGGGGTTGAAACTAGCATAGTCGATATCAAGGTTTGAGAATTACAAAATATCTCGGCATATACGTTTCATAACAACCTGGAGCAATCATAATCCCTGAAAAAACACTTTGGACAACATGTTTACGTATGCACAGTACACGTTTACGAAAGTATGTTCAACACGTTTACGAAATCATGTTCAACATGTTTACAATACGAGTTAAACATGTTTAGTACTCGTACACGCTCAAGTTAACTAGATATGTTCGACGCATACGTTTAACTCGCCAATTGGCGAGCTGTACCTCACTAACAAGTTCACCTCGCCAACCAGCCTTCGGTAAATTTGTCGTAGCTCTTGATTGCCGCAACGGATTGACTTGAAACTCACGTGGATACCTTGTGTCAAATTTTCATCATCATCTATCCCGGGAAAATCTTCAAACATTGCTAAACTTCTGACTCTTATGTCGGATTCTAAAACAAAAACGTTAAACGCACAATCAGTTCACCAACCGGCAAGCTGAATCTCACAAATTCAGCTTGCCAACTGGCAAGCCGATTTCATCTCGAACCCCTTGTTTCTTATTTCGTATCATTCTGAGGTTCTGCTGGAATTCTGCGACTAAAATCGCAAAACTTATTTTCTCCGTATAATTGTCGAGGTCATCATATAAATGGTAAACATCACGTTTATACGATTATTCCTTGCGGTTTGTGGAAGTATCAGGAAATCCTTTCCTATAAGTTTTAATCGTATAAAATGATGACGGCTAACTTAAAACGCCGATGATTATCTCGCCTATACGATCAAAAGTATCATTCTCTAGGGCAGTCACGAGAATGTATTTGTGCTATTTAATCATACGAAGAGATAACAGCTAACTTGTTGCAAAGTCCGTATCACATTGTCATACGAAAGACCGATTCTCTAATAGGAATCGTAAAATCACCTAAACCGCATAACGACTTGATGCTGCCTAAATTGCAATAAACGCCCCACTTGCAACTCTACGAGAATTTGGCCCAAGTACGATGATGGTTACAGTTTGTTCCGCGAGTCATGAAAAAATGGAAGGAATGCGGAAAATGAATGTTTCCGGAGGAGAAAAGGAAGATTTCCACAGAAGAATCAGAGACCAAAAAGGAACGCAGACCAACCTTGGAGCCTATATAAGAGAGATGAGGAGGAAGAGACGAGAGACATCCAATTTTCTGCACCAAAAGACTTATAGTTTTAGGGTTATTTTCCGAATTTATTAGCGAACTGCGACTCAACTAGGATAACTAGTCTTAGGTTTTCGTACTGCGGAACTTGGCCATAGCTCACGTAGCTGAGGCTTACCATCTATTGTGAAACGCTCATATGATTCGGAATAAGAAACCCCTTTTCTCTCTTTCGTATTTTCTATTTCGTACTTCTGTTATTATTCATCGTGTTCTTATCTTAAATCGTTAGACTCACAGAAATCCGGGATCTCTGGAAAATTAGAGTTCTCTAATTTTCCGTAACTAACAAAAATCGGACGGTGTGAATCTCGGTTCCCATAGTTTGGCGCTATAAGGAGGGGACAAGCGATTTCTTTCACGTCGAGCTACATATCAGCAACGAAAAAGGTATGTCTAACTCAATAAATAATGTTATCATATCTTTCGAGGATAGAGTAACGGTAGCACGAGCTAACCCTCATAGCGACCTATCAACTCGTGACGGTGCCCCACCGAACGACAACGTCAATAACACTCCGCCAACGAACGTCATCGCAGTCAACGCTAACGCAAATACTTCAGTGTTTGAGGAAATTAAGAAAATATTCTCGACTCTTGAAAAGAAGTCAGAAGAATAAGACAAGTTAATAAGATCTCTCGCAAAATAGGTTGAAACCCTAACTGCGAGAACCAGAGCAATCTTCCCATGCGGAACAACCAAGATATGCGGGAGATAAACTCGATTTTGCGACTCCGCTCGACAAGACACAAAACACGCAGAAGGAAACCTTCCACCTCTTAGTGAGGAAGACGTGGACATACATCCTAGGAAGGTTAGAGATCGTTCGACTCGACAAAATCCCTGATTCGATAAGCCCACGACCGAGGAATAAGAAAATATCTTCTAGGTGGAGCAAGAGAAACAAGCCGAGGAACAAGCTCGAATCATCCGTAACAAACAACGACAAGCTCACAAGGCTACTGAGGATGATTCCGACGCAATTCGCGATCTCTGTGAATTCCTCTCAAAAACCATGGCAATAAATACAGACGGTAACATCGTAAATCCACCATGCTATTAGCGCGGCCCTGGAAATTAACTGACTCCTTGAAGAGGCACGGAGAACTCCGTTCACAGCTCATAAAACTAACACCCGGATTTTGGACCCCAGAAAAACCAAAATCCCGATGTACGATGGTACCACAGATCCGAAAGCACACTTATAAACCTTTCAGATTGTGATGGCAAGGTTAAAACTAAGGGAAGGCGAAAAGGACGCAGGCTTATGCCTTCTTTTCGTCGAACATCTCCATGGGGCAGCTCTCAAATGGTTTTATAGACTAAAACAAAACTCCATTGCGAGTTTCCAACAACTCTCCTCGAAGTTCCTCAAACAATACTCCATGTTCATGGATAGGGAGACGTCGGATGTCGATCGTTGGAGTCTTGTTCAAAAAGAGGACGAATCTCTCCGAGATTTCATGAAACAATTCAAGATCATAATGTCAAGAGTCAGTGGCATCAGCAACAAAGTGGCCGTAGACGCGCTCCGCAAAAATCTCTAGTACAAATCCAAATTCAGGAAATGGATAGCCCTTGATAAACCGCGTACGATTCAGGACGCCTTGCACAAAGCCACAAATTTGATTAACATCAAAGAGGAGATGAGAGTTCTGGTGCAAAAGCATAAACCAACAAAGGTGTCCGCAAAAGATGCTCCATCTGAACAGAAATCAAAAACGAAAAACCATCATAACGACCAATACGTCCATCACGAAGGAAAGGACCTTCACGGAGCGTATAACTATGCTATAAACCAGTCGTCCAAAAGAGGAAAAACATCAGGCAACACCTAGACCCGAAATACCTCTTATGACGAGAATTCATTTTGAAAATTCCACCAAACAAAGGGTCATTCCACGGTAAACTGCAATCCTCGAGGCAAGATTGACGACAAAAATACTCGCAGGAAAAATGTTGGAGATTTCTAGTGTAAATGATCTCCTCAGGGAGGAAAATTGGCCGCCTAGACGAGAACACGCACCGCCGAGAAACAACGTACCCCAAGGTCCCCAAACAAAAAGAAAACACGAAAGAGGGTCCGAGGACAAAGGCAGCAATATCAATCGTCGACGAGTAAACATGATTATCGGACAATCACTATACTGTCAAGACAGTGTCTCCGCAATAAAAGCATATTATTACAATGCTGAATCAAGCGCCCACTGGCCCAATCACCTTTTCTTTGCGTCTTCTGACTCTCCAAATAACGTGATTACCTTCGAGGAAAGCGAAGATGTCGGAATTGATACCCCTCATAGCGATCCCCTTGTAATTGACCTCATCATCATGGACCTCGTGGTCGCAAGGATTCTCGTTGACATAGGAAGCACCATCAACGTGATCGTCTGCAATACGCTAAACAGGATTGGCATCAAGCAGTTCAAAATCATACCCACACAAAAGCTACTCACTGGATTCTCCGGCAAGACGACCATGACACTCGGATCAATTCAACTTCCCATCATGGCAAAGGAAGTTACTAAAATCATTGATTTCACAGTGTCGATCATCCTGCATTTACAACGCGGTCTTCGGAACACCTTGTATAAATGTCATGAAGGCAGTTCTGTCAACTTACCACTTAGGCATCGAATTCCTGACGCCCCATGGAATATCCGCAATTTGGAGAAGTCAAAAACAAGAAAGACTCTAATTCTTAGCCGAGCATAAACTAAGACGGGTCACAACGATGCTAGTGATCTGATCCAAATGAGTGAAGATAGCTCAAGCGCTGACCGAGAACATTTCAGAAAATCTGACAGCGCTTCAGAAAAAAACGAACCAGATTCGTCAACTCCAGAAATGGCTCAACAAAAGGAAGCCGACCAAGCCTCCGAGCCCAACTTCCCAGACTAAACGGCGCAAACAATACCCAAAAAAGTTGTCAACCCAACTATAGCAACCGCAACTAAAAAGGACGATGCAACATTGCCAAATGAGTGATCTAACTCCCGGAAACCAACTGAACTATGAGACGGCTTGATCCCCAAAAGGGGTACCAATATCACTCGATTTTGATGCTTTTTTGTGGGTATTTATACTTGCTATTTGGCATCATTCGAGTTTTTTCCTTGTGTTTTTGGCATATTTTCATGATTCTGGGTGTTTTGGACGTTCTGGAGCAAAAATGTGGATTTGTGCACAAAATGGGTGCGATTTGACAAATGCAGAAGCAGGGTTCAACATAAAAGCTAAAAGTTAATCGACATTTGAAGATATTCCTATGAATGGAATGAGCTGAGATGTTGACTCAAACAGGCCACGTGAGTTAGCTTTCATATGAAAGTGATTTGAGGTCAATCCATTAATGCAATCAAAAGTTATGGCGATTTTATAGAAAACTGGTCAAGTTGTCTCGCAGAAGAAACATATGCAGCACATGAGGGAGTAGATCGATCGATCGATCTATGTGGAAATCGATCAATCTAAAAGCTTATCAAACTTACGGAAATTTGGATTGATCGATCCACTTAGGTCGATTGATCCATGAAGTAGAAGGACGTCAGATCGATCGATCCACACTTGGATCGGTCGATCCACATGCTCTAGATTACTTGAAGATTTCTAAAAAGATGTTTTCGTCCTTAAGACTTATCATTGGTTTTCCTTATTGGGTTTTATATTATTTTTATTCTTTTTTGAACTCTATATAAGTTAGAGGCTTAGGATTTTATTATATATACAATAGACAGAACACAAATTACCTTTTCTTTTGAGATCTTTTCTGAGAGAGACGAATCTTGACACCTGTATTTGGAGAAGAATTCTTAACTCTCTTATTTTATTGAATTTGGTTTTTGAATATGCTTTATTAATCTATGATTATTGATTTTTTGGCTATGTCTGAGTAGTCTCTTTGTTAGGTATTAGGGATTTCCCAGGGAAAATAGGTTTTGATAGTTAGGGTTTGACTTTAATGGATTCAACTTGTTAGGTTCTTAGTCTAGATTTGTTATCATTGCTTGAATTAGCTTGTTCACCTAGTTCATGATTTTAGATTAATAAATACAGAGTGATTTGGTTTATTTAATCTGACCTAGTCTAGATGAATAAGTGTCTCTGCTTGCGGGAATATTTTCTTTGATGCTTATGAACATATCGAATATGTAATCACTGCATGATTTAATTTTCTAATTTAGAGATATGAGATTTCGGGAGAAGGTTAGTATTTATTTATTAGAAATTTTGTCATAGGGATCTGATATTTCGGGAGGAGATTAGTCTATTGTCGTCTTTTGAGTTGAGAACTATTTTCATTCGTTAATCTTTCTTTTCAACCTAAACTTCAAAACTGAATACCTGCAGAATTTCCCTAGCGTTTTAGTTTATTGATTTACATTCGTTTTTAATTACTCGCTTTAATTCTCAATCGTTCGAAAACAATCTCTCTTTTATTTCTGTCTTAGTTAGAATCGATTTTAGAACTGAGAGTCGCACTATCTAGTCCTTGTAGGATTCGAACCTTTACTATACTATAGTGATATGTTCTCTACAGTGTAGTTTTAGGAATTAAAACCTGAACCTATCAGATTTTTGGCGCCACTGCCGGGGACCAATTGTGTCTTTTAAGTTTTACTTAGAGTCTAGTCTAGTATTTTTATTTTTAGTATTAATCTCATTTTTTCTTGTTGTTTTTGTTTTGAAGGTGTATGACCAGGAGATCTGACAAATCACCTGAATTGCTCAACCTCACTAACGAAAAACTCGCAATACTAGAACGTTCAAACCAGAAATCTCGAAGAAGCGCTAGTTCATCCACAACAATGGCTGAAAATGTTATTTAGAATCCGATCATTCCCGTAGTTAATAATTTCCAAAACCCTCCAGGATTGGAACAGATAAGTTAGTTGGCGCTCACCCAACAAGGAGGAAACGGCAATCAAGTGCCGCCGGGACATCAAGAAGGAGATGCAAACCAAGGAGTTGGAAACGCCAATCAAGGCGATGGTAATGGCGATAATGGTGAGCAAGATCCGCCAGGATTGAATCAAAACCGCCTACCTCATCAAAACAGGGAACTAGTTGGCGATATCAACAACCCTGAAGCCTTCCTAATCAATACGAATGCCCTCCACCCTCGCCAGCCTGAGAGACAGGACTACCAGTTCCTGTTTCAACTCATCCAGTTGCTAAGGAAAAACCAGTTTCATGGTTTGTCTACTGAGCATCCTATGGATCACATCGATAATTTTGAAGAAATTTGCAGCACAACTCAGCTCAATGGAGTCTCTAATGACTTCATGAATTGTAAACTCTTCTATCACTCTGTAGCTGATAGAGCTCATAGGTGGCTTAAGTCGTTGCCCGCTAACTCAATAGAGACTTGAGATGAGTGTAAAGCCAAGTTTCTAAATCACTTCTACACCTCCACCAGAACTAATAATCTGAGAAGCAAGATTTCTCAGTTTCAGCAAGGACCGGTGGAATCCTTTTATGAAGCATGGGGCAGGTTTAAAGAGTACCTTCGGGATTTTCTCCATCATGGATTTTCTGAGTTGAACCTCCTCAACACTTTCTATAGAGGCATCGATCAGAAATATCGACTCTCTCTCGACACAGCTAGCAACATCAATTTCATGACTATACCCGTGAATGAAGCCTATAAGCTAATTGACAATCTTGCTACTAGCAACAGCAACCATTGTCCTGACTATCATCGAAGAGTATGGTAATATAATTCAGATTCTTCTGAATTAGCAGAAGTAAAGGAGCTTCTTGCTCAATTTCTCAAGAAAGAAAATGAGAAGCATGTGAGTTTTGCTGAGGATGTAGAGAAAGTCAAAGTTGAGTACTTTGCTATCAATGGACCTGAGAACATAGAAGAGGTTAGCTATATTTATAGCCAAGGTCAAAGAGTCTACAATCAAGGCTACAATCCAGGTTACAACAAAGGTAATCTCTTTTGGAGGAGTAAAATGTTGCGAATCCTAAAAATCAATCATATCCTCCCCAAGAAAATACCTTTGCACAGAAGTATGGGCAATCGTTTAGCTTGAAATCAGGTGGTTTTCAACAAGCCTCTCAACCTGGTTTCTAACAAGCAGCTCAACCTCAGGTTCAGCAAGAAAACAAGATGGAGTTATTGCTGAAAAGATCTTAGAGAGTCAACAACAGTATGAGAAGAACCTGAATGTGAAGTTAGATAGCATGTGTAATGATTTCAACAACAAATCCGAGTCCTTATCTACTCATGTGAATAAGCTGGATGTACAAGTAGCTCAAACTTCATAAGCAGTTAAAAGAAAAGCTGGTGTTTTACCAGGAAAGGTTGAAGATAATCCTAAGGGATATTGCAAGGCGATGAACTCGAATTCTAGTGAAAACAAAGATGAGTCTGCAAAATATGCAGATTTTCGAAATTTCAGAAGGGATTAAGAGGTTGAGATCGATCGATCCAAGGAGGGATCAATCAATCCAAAAATATGGAAGTTTCCAGGAGACTTAGATCGATCGATCCCACTTGGATCAATCGATCCATCCGATTCAAAAACTTACGAAAAAAGTGATCGATCCATCCATCCTAGATCGATCGATTTCTGAAAAATAACGAGATCGATTGATGCACCTCTGCAGCCTGAACAACCTTCAAAACAACTTGCAAAATTTCAGATCTCATGCCCGATCAAACCTCAGACTCCTAATAAAGAACATGTGTACTATGATGCAGTTTCTCAGCAATTTCTTTGACTCGTAAGACTTCAGAAGTCAGAGGATCAAGGTGAATTCATAATTCTTGTTAAGGTTAAAGGAGTTCTCGTCAAGGAATCACTTTGTGACACGGGTGATAATGTCAGCGTCATGTCTAGAATGGTCGCTGAAAAGCTGGGACTAAAAGATATCAGACCATCAGGGATGTCTTTTGCATTGGCTAACAACTATGTTGTATCTTCTTGTGGTGTTGTGTCTGACGTGATGGTGCAAGTAGGGGATTGTATAGTCCATGTTGATTTCCATGTCTTTGACACAAATGGAAATTCAGAAGGGTCACTTAGTTCTAGGGAGACCTTTCTTAGCATACGTAGGAGTCGTGATGCATGTTCCCAAGAAGCGCATCTATCTCACGAGCATCCAGAAAACATACTATTATTTCATATTACCCTATGTTCCTACATCAAGGATCATCATGATCAAAAAAGTAAAAGCAGCGCAGACTTCTCAGACCAAATATGAAGATTCTGATGTCAAAGTCATGCACAAGAAATCTCAAGTTCCAATCAAGGGTTCAACCCTAAAATTCAAGAAAAGGGGTAAGATAAACTTGAAGAAGATCAATGAGAATACCGAGTAGGATTTGACTAATCAAGGAATGGTTAAAGATGTTCCAAAACCAACGTCAAAGGACAAGAAAAACGGTGAAGGGAATTTGAAAAAGGTTAAAAAGAACACTCATCTAACTTTGATTTCTAAGTCATTGAGCGAAGAATGGGTCGAGTATAGGGTAAAGAGTAAAGGTTTTCCAAAACCTTTCTATAAGGTTAGAATTCCCTTTGCTCAAGATCTTAAAGACAAGGGAACGAATGTCAAAAAGGCAGCGATGAATAAAGTGTTGAAGCTACAGATCTCGGAGGTGGATGGTAGATCAATTGCCTCTATTTGTGCTAAATTAGATTCAGCATAAAAGGTAAGTTCGTCTAGTTATTGATGTTAAATAAAGCGTTGAGTGGGAGGCAACCCACTAATTTGATTTTTCTACTTATTTTTTGTTTTGAATCAGTCCTATTTAGTTTACTAACCTATTAATTTTAGTTGTGAGTTTAAGAAATGTTTCAGGAAATTTCAGGAATTTGGTCAGACATAACGATCGATCGATCCATCCATCTATGGATTGATCGATTAATGCCCATGGGTCTCTTTAAAACGTTTTCAGAGATCCATCGATCCGTCCAGGGATCGATTTATCCTTTGTATTAACAACCAACCGATCTCTCGTTCCAGGTAAGTACTAAAAATCTTTTGAACTATTCGTTTTATCTATTTATTTTTTATTATGGTCATTATTCCTTATCTTGAGTTTATTTTCACATCGGAACGGTGTGAAGTAAGTCTGGGAGAGGGAGTATAGCTACTAACCATGTTTTGTGTCTTTTTAGATGTTTCATCAGTTTGGTGAAAAATTTCAAAAATTTTCGTTTTTGAATTAGTCGTGTCTAGTCGAGTCAAATGAACAATAACCAGAATATATGATGATAACCAACCTACTGTGAGTATATAATTGATCTTTTTATATTATCGGCCTAGATTTAACTGATATGTTTAGGATTGGAACCCCATTGCTGATTTTTTTGTTTCTGAAAGTCTGAATCTTTTGGATTGTTGATGATTTGATGCTAGCTCTGCCATTATAGGACTTAATTTGAACTTAATTTCTCTTGCTTGTGGTGGTAAGATACTTTGAAACCTAAGTGCCTTGCTTTTTAGTGTTTTGTAAAACCGACAAGATCTTTCAGTATGATATGGATCCTTTCTTTCTCTCCCTTCACAAAATAAAAATGGTTCAGAAAAAGGGTTGAAAGCGTGAACTAGAAGTCCGTAGTCAACCCCAGCAAATTTTTGGATGCTAAAAAAATAAAAAGAAAGAAAAGCGCAGAAATGCGAGAAAGAAAAGAAAAAAGCAGTAAGAAAATTAAAAAAAAGAGAAGTGAGAAAGGAGAAAAAAGGATCAGGACCAGAAATCGATTGATGCTCTGTTTGGTATGAGAATTTTGATAGAAGAGGTGCTTGTGCGCATTGAATCGATACCCCATAGGTGAGAATGCATCTATTTTAATTGAATTAAACTTAATGAGCTGGTTGAGATGACTTGATGGTTTGATTGATGTGGAATTTAGAGTAGGAAATATGCTTTTAGTTGTGTGGTGGTAAACAGTTCTTTCACAATCGTTATTTAGGATCAGTGTCTTTTGAGTTTTTGATATTTATGCTTGAGGTTGCTGAGATTTTGGGAGTTCTTTTGTGGTTTCAAAACCTTTTCTCTAGATTGGATCTTGCTTCACTTGAGGACAAGCAAAGATCTAAGTCTCGGAGAATTGATATCACTCGATTTTGATGCTTTTTAGTGGGTATTTATACTTGCTATTTGGCATCATTCGAGTGTTTTCCTTTTTTAGAATATTTTCATGATTCTAGGTGTTTTGGACGTTCTAGAGGAAAAAGGTGGATTAGTGCACAAAATGGATGCGATTTGACAAATGCAGAAGCAGAGTTCAGCAGAAGATCCAAACGTTAATCGATATTTGAAGATGTTCCCATGTATAAAATGAGCTGAGATTTTGACTCAAACTAGCCACGTGAGTTAGCTTTCATATGAAAGTGTGTCCTTTTCACCCTCCCTAAGTTTGGAACTCGCCATCACGATTCGAAAGGTTTGTAGGTGTGATTTCGAATCGGTGGTTCCGTCATACATAGGGATTTAAATTTTACATGGGTCAAAGATTCAAGCCGTAGTTCAATGTGCCGTAAAAGGAGATTTATGCTATTCTTTGAGAATTTAATCGATCTCCGGTGCCGTGCTGGAAACATGATGAATCTGTGAGTTTACCGCTTGGACTTCTGTATTGGTTTTTTTTATATAATCGTGGAGATCGCTTATTTCGACGAAGCCATCAGGATTAGGTTTTGGAACTTGTCGACATTTATCACCGATGTCCCGAGCCTGCTTTTCGGCCAATTCTTCTTGTTCTACCCATAAGATATTTTCTTCTTCCTCTGTCATGGTTTTGTGGAACTGATGATCTTTCCGACCCTAGCGTTTGCTTCTTCTTCTTCTTCTTCTAGGGTGCACATCTGCATCCTCATCCAAAGAGTCGGACTGCAAGCTGGATTCCAAGTTAGGTCGCTCTTCGTCATTCTCTTTTGTTTCTCCTTCTAGAGGCGGAAGGTTGTTGGTGGTTTTCAGCGTCGTATCAGGAGTTATCTCATCGGGATTTTTTCATAGCAATTTCTTTTGCATGTTTTGTGTCATGTCGAGCGGAGTTGCAAAATCGAGTCTTCTTACACAAAGTTTGGTAGTTCCACGTGGGAAGATGGTTGTGGTCCTTGCAGTTAAGGTTTCGACCTTTTATGCGAGAGATCTTGTCATCTTATCATGTTCTACCGACTTCTTTTCGAGAGCCGAGAACATCTTTTTAATCTCCTCGAACGTTGTAGTGTTTGGGTCAGTGTTGACTGCGGTGACATTCGTTGGCGGAGTTTTCTCCTCGAACGCCGCAGTGTTTTCATCAGCGTTGACAGCGCTTGACTTTCAGTAGAAATGTCTGAACTTGTTATTTGACGTAAAAGAAATCTCTTGTCCCCCTCCTTCTAGCGCTAAACTGTGGGAACCAAAATTCACACTGTCCGATTTCCGTTAGTTAAGGAAAATCATAGAGAACCCCAATTTTCCATAAATCTTGGATTTCTATGAATCAAACGGGGAAAGATCAGAACACGATAATAATAGAATACAATATTAAAAGTACGAAAGAGGGAAAAAGATATCTTATTCTGAATCAGCGTATGAGCGTGTTACAACAGGTGATAGTCTTGGCCACAAGAACCATCAGCGAGAATCCTAGATCTAACAACAGAGACTGATAACCTAATTGAGTCGTAGCTCTCTAAGAACGAAAAAATTAAAAATCCCTAAGCTTCGATCGTTATTGTGGTTGTGCTCGATTCTCATCTATGCGATTATTACGATTCTCATCGGAGGACCAAGCTTTCGTACGATGATACGATCGAAACTTTCCAAAAAGATAATAACAATCGTATGAGTGAGATAACATCAATATTTAAGTTAGTCGTTTATCATTTTATATGATAGGTAAATACGAGCACGTCCTTATAATCGCTCCGAAAATGACGATTTTAATCGTATAGTTAAGATAGTCTTTGATGTTTTGTAAAACCTTTATTTTTTATATGATTAACTCAATACGAGAATATTTTACGGTTCTTTTGCAAGTCATAGGAAATAATCATGACCTTGGTGTTCAGGATAACCAGAGCCGTTTATACGATTACTACGGGACTTATGCCAGTTTTACTATTTTTATTGCAGAACTCCAACAGAAACTCCGAATGATACGAAACGAGAGATGGGAGGATCATGACAAAGTCAGCTTGCTAGTTTGCGAACTCAACTGGCGAGCTGAATTGGCATGGTTCAGCTTGCCAGTTCGCGAGCTGACATGTGTGGTTCAACTTGCCAGTTGGCGAGCTGAACGTTCGTGGTTCAGCTCGCCAATTGGCGTGCTGAACTTGCGCAGTTCAACTTGCCAATTGGCGAGCTGAACGTGTGTTGTTCAGCTTGCCACCTGGCGAGTTTAACTTGCACAGTTCAGCTTGCCAGTTGGCGAGCTGAACGTTCGTTGTTTAGAGTATGTATTATTGTCCCTAAACGTATCTGTTGAGGTCTTTCTTATCTCTTGGGTGTCGATTTTGAGTATGCTCATCTCCATCACAATGTCGGACATAAGCAGATTGTCTTCCCTCGTTAAAATCTTAGTGTTAGAAAAACCCGGTAGGTAAAAACCTGCTAGACTAAGGACAAAAGAGTGCAGAGATAATCGCTTAGCAATTCTACGATTGTTGGTCGATTCTTCCGAAACATATTCCTTATGATCTTTTGGATGTATTGTGGCTTTAGTTAGTTTGTTATGTTGAATGTACGAGATCCAGCTAGCCAACTGGCTAGCTGAATATACGAGATCCAGCTAGCCAACTGGCTAGCTGAATATACGAGATCCAGCTAGCCAACTAGTGAGTTGAATGTACAAGATTCAGCTAGCCAGTTGGCGAGCTGAATGTATGAGATTGAGCTAGCTACATGTACAAGATTCAGCTAGCCAACTAGCGAGTTGAATGTACGAAATATTTTCGAAAGCCTCGCGGCTTGTTATATTGATCGGGATGATACGATTAGTGCGGTTGATGTTCGGATCGTGTGATTAACATATCAATGATGGTTTTTAGACATCGAGTTTTTCGTGACCGTTTTTGACCCAAACAGTGGCCAATCATATTCGAGGACACACATAACTTCATTTCTAATTTTGATCTTTGTCAAAGGGCTGGAAATATTTAACGATGAGATGAAATGCCTCAGAACTTAATCTTGGAAGTTGAAGTATTTGATGTGTGGGATCTAAATTTCATGGGAGCTTTCAATCCTCCATCATTTAGAAATAGCTACATCTTAGTGGTTATTGATTATGTTTCCAAATGGGTTGATGCAATTGCATGTCTAACCAATGATGCAAAGGTGGTTTTGAAGTTGTTCAAGAGTGTGATTTTCCCTACATTTGGAATACCAAGGGTAGTCATAAGTGATGGGGGATCTCATTTCATCAACACGTTTTTTGAGAATCTATTGAAGAAACATGGGGTGAAACACAAAGTGGTTACACCTTATCATCCCTAAACAAGTGGGCAAGTTGAGGTTTCCAACAGGCAAATTAAATCTATTCTTGCAAAGGTTGTGGTAATTTTAAGGAGAGATTGGTCAACCAAGCTTGATGACACACTTTGGGCTTATAGGACTGCTTTCAAGACACCAACTGGGCGTACACCTTTCCAGCTTCTCTATATGTTATCATGTCATTTGCCAGTGGAAGTTGAATACAAGGCAATTTGGGCAATCAAACTTCTAAATTTCGACATCAAGGCCGCTCAAGAAAATAGAGAAATGAATTTGTATGAACTTAAAGAGAGTAGACATGAATCTTATCAAAGTTTCAAGATTTACAAGGAAAGAACCAAAGCATTTCATGACAAGAAGATTTTGGTTAGGGAGTTTAACGTTGGTGATCTAGTGCTCCTATTCAATTTAAGGGTCATATTATTTCTAGGAAAATTGAAGTCAAGATGGTCTGGTCCGTTCTCAATCAAGGAAGTTTTACCTTATGGAGCGATCACTTTGATTACGAAGTCTGGAGATGAGTTCACAGTGAATGGTCATAAGATCAAGCCCTAGTTAGCGAATAAAGAAATTTTAGAAACAACCTCGGTTCTCCTTGGGGAACCGTCTTAGAGTCTATAGATATTATCAGGAAGTCAAGCTTAGTGACTTAAAGTAAGCCCACTTGAGAGGGAATCTCATGTTATCTTTTTTGTACATATCCTTTTGTTTAAGTATTTTCTTTAGTTTAAGTCTTTCTTTAGTTTTTCAATTCCTTTTGGCATGAATTTGGGTATACTAACTTTTGGAGATGTTATAGTGTTGATTGGTGCAGATCTAATGTGCTTTAAGGAGAAATTTGAGACATAGCGGTTTAGTGTACCGGTTTGGAAAAACCGGTATATTGCAAAATGAAGTCTGGGCATCTGTATTGGTTCAATGGACCGGTGTAGCCAAACTGATTCTCAAAATATAATTTCCAGGGGAAAAAATCGGGCAAGTGTACCCGTAAAGCCAAACCGGTATGTGCAAAAAAATAATTTCATATATTCATACCGGTTTAACGTATTGGTTTGATTAAACTGGTACGAGGTAAATTTTTGGGAAACTTTGCGATTTTAACACGATTTTGACCTGAGTTGACCCAATTTTTACACCCTTTTTCCTCATTCTTCCCACTTCTCACGATTTCACCAAAGTTTCTCTCAAAGTTTTACAAAATCTTGATTTCTAACTCATTTCTCAATCAAATTCGAAGTTGTTTCTTGCTATATTTTGGATTTCTAAGACTCTATTGATTAATTAATGTTGCATTCCCATCCATTAAGCCAATGTATGATCCTAAAACACTTGATTTCAAAAATTCACCTAAATTTGAAAATCGATTTTTCTCAAATTTTAGGGTTGATTATTTTTTCTTAGCCTTAGAAAACCATTGGATTTTAGGTACATTGTTGTTTCCTTGAGTAATTGAGACTCAATTCATTGAATTTTTCAAATTTTGAGAACTAGAGTTCTTGAACAAATTATAAAAAAGTTTGGAGGAATAGTTAGATTGTGGTTTCTATTGAATCTTAAGAATGTGGTTAAGCTTAATGGAAAAGACTAACTAGAATTGTGCATTGAATTTTTATCAATTCTCAAAATAATGTTAATCTTTGATTTTAACTTTAACACTTGTGGAAATCTTGTGAGTTGAATTTGAAATTTTGCTTTAGAGAGAATACATTGACCTTCACAATATATCAATGATGACTTGCTTGAATTGATGGTTGTGTGAAATATTTATAATGCCAATATCTCATTGCTTTTTTTACTATGTTGAGTTTGGATGATTATAAACCATTTTTGATAATCTCTTATTTTGTAGAATCCAATTATGCCGCCAATGAAAGCTACAAGAGAAAAAAAAAAGGAAAATGAATTGAAAAAGAAAACACTAAGGCCAAGAAAAAAAAGGGGAAAGGATGTGGTAAGTCAGGCTGGAATGACCATAAACGAACCAACCGATTGGCAATCAAGAACTAGTAGAAGTGCCATCAATAGCGAGACCAAGATTGTCGCGCCGGTGTCAACGCAACAGTCAATTCCTCCTCCATATACCTCTAGGATTCCCCTAAAGAGAAATACTTCAAGGAGACCTTCCGAGCGAGAGTGGTATGATGCTCTCATGGAGACAGCTTTTGTCGAATCTATATTCCGGATTCATATACTTTGAAGATTCTAGGAATGTATGATTAGGTTGAGGCGATTCTGAATGGAATGGGGATTGCTATTTTCTTGAACACGTGTTTCGAATCTTACAAAGAACACACATGCATGTTCCTAGCAACATTGAAAATCATTTATAGTGGACGGGACAAATTGAATTCAAAGGATTAGACAGGACAACTCACAAAATGACTTTTAGTCAAGTGGCTGAGATTTATGGTTTCACAACCGATTGTAGTAAGGGTTTTGAAGCGGTAATAGGCGAAACAAATCTTATATGGATATGTATTGGTACAGGAACGTTGTTGGTAGCTAAAACCAAAGGCACCAACCTTCGTCATCCTGCAATAAGATATGTTCACAAACTCCTCACTCATTCATTCTTTTCAAGACGCGAAGGAGGTGCTATTTTGGATGGTGAAATGAGGTTCATGAGATTGGGACTTGCCCCTATTATTAGTGCTGGATTGAATAACGATGAGCTCTTTCCGGGACTAGAAATATACAGACCAAGCACGGTGAAGTTTTTTTTGGAGTACTTGTTAGTACTTAAGGGTTGGGGATGGTCTCATAAGGATCTGATTCCTCAATTGAGCATTGGTGGATGGATTACTCTGATCCTAAAGGTTTGCAACATTGAGCTCCCCCACGTGAATACCGAACCCAAACTTATGAGCATTCATATCTCAACAAGATGCGGATTTTAGTGGAAAAAGTGACACAAGAATCCGACTATAAGTTCATCTCCCAATTCGCCAATGAAGACATGAAAAAATCCACCTTTCCTACTTCCCAACCCTGAGCAAACCACTTTCACTTGCCGCAACAACGGTCGCTTTCTACCAAACAGCATCCTTGACCCTCTACATCAAGAACCAGTTCAAGCATTGAACCGCCCTCGGGGCTCCGCATCCGTAGCTAGTCATTCACAGGATCAAAGCACTTTATATAGGTGTGCTTGGTACTATCATGGGCCTTCCACCATGCCTCTTCAACCCGACCCTTTACAAGACATATATTTGAAGCAAAGGAAGATGAGGCGTTGGAACATGTTCCACGACCATACAACGAGGAAGCTGGTGAAGCAACTGAAGAAACTAACGTCCATTATCCTCAAAGGGAATTTTACATAGGATGCGGAGCCGACGTCCATTTTGATCAACAACCTTTGCCACAATAACCGGAGGATGATGATACGCACTCGGTTATGGATGCGGTAGATGAACCATCGGGAAGAAGACATTCTTTAATATCTTCATTTGCATTTTGAATATCTATGTTTTATCAAAAAACCAAAAAAAATCGAACATTTTCAAAAAAACATCTAAAAAAATGCATTGCATTTAGTTTCATGTAGAAAGTTTGCATTAGGTTGCATTTGCATAGAAAACTAATGATGATTTTGCCTTGTAAAGTTTAAGTTTTAGTCTTTTGAATTAGCATCTCAAGTGTGATCGATTAGATTGAACATTCTAGTAGTCTTGAAAAGTCTTCAAGTTCATGTGTTGGATCTTGAAGTTTGAAAATCTATTGGTATAGTTTTGAAACTTGCTAGCTCTAAGTTGTCTTCATAACTATTTGGACCTAAACTTGAATTTCTAATTAGCTTACTCAATGATTATCTAAATTTTTTTCAAGGCTTAATTGTTTCTTAAAACGGTTTAGTCACCTAAAAGCCTAAATGCATGTGACTAAACCGGTCATTCTCATTTTTAGGATGATTTCTCTCTTCACCTTTAAACTCAATTAACCCAAACACTTGCGAGTTTCTTATGTTTTAGTAATTAATCAGCAATAACTCAAGAGTATAAAGGGCGACAATTGACAACTTCTATTTAGCTAGATTGATGATATCATCTAGCATTTGGAAGGGTATTTAATAGGAAATATTGGGTATTGGGAAGTTCTTAATAGTTTTGGGGTTTTAACCATAAGATTGGTTATAATTCTTGTGCTAGTGGGATGAAGGTAGAAGTAGTTTGGTGGTTTGAGTCTCAAAAGAAGATGTTTGAGAAAATAAATAAAAAGGAAGTGATGAGTTTGGGAAAAAATAATGAATCTTCACTAGATTAGAAAGTAAAATGTAAAAAATCCCTAAGTGAAAAGCTCTAAATTGAATATATAAAAAAGGTTAAGTAAAAAATATGCAATTTAAAAGGAATAGCCTAAGTGATTAAGTGATACCAAAAGAGCTCATGCAAATTGATATAGTTTGGGGAAGAATGACAAGCTTAGTGGAGAAAAAAAATGAAAGCCTAAAGTGGAAAAGATAAGAAAGAATTGTTGGTTTGAGAAGTTTAAATTTGAAAGGGATGGTTAGAATCTTTGAAGAATGGGTAGAATAAGACATGGTTTTTGGGGAATGATTAGAAATTGAAGTTGAAAGATTGTATTTTTCATTGTTCTTTGTCTCATTTTTATTTTGTCATTCCAATCACTCAACACTCTTTGAGTGATAGCCCAATGATTATGTGCAAACCTTCTCTTGAAGGAATGGAGTCCCAATTCGATCTAACCAATTGAAAACATCTAAGGTCATTACTTAAGCAAGTTTCACCCATCTAAGTGAATGTAGGAAGATATCTTAGGCTAGACAAGTGGATCACTTACTCTTAGTAATAGAATGGATAGTGAAGGTGCATGAATGATAAGATGAGTAGTGATACTAGTTTGAAATTGATGATCTATTGTGTTTGAGATGCTAGTTCACGAGGCTTTAGTTGAATCTTTTGTTTTTGAGGTTTCACCTTCAAACCTCTCTCTTACTTATATTTGCTTTGCATGGGACAAGAAAATGATAAGTTTGGGGGAGTTGATATATTGTGTTTTTGATGCATTTAAACTCTTGTTTCGCATTCATTATAAGTATGCATTTGCAATGCATTTCATTTATTCAGGTGATAGAAGTGGAGAAACCAAAAGCACGGATCAAGGAGCTTAAAATATTCAAAAAAGGGTGAATATAGAGCTCGTAGCGGTTTAGTGGACCGAGCAAGGCAAACCGATACGAAGGTTGTGTAGGGATCATAAAATCGAGTTTAATTATAACTGAGTTTACGTTTAAATTTTAAAGCTAACGGAGTCGAGTTGAAACTCTTTCCTTAATTCTAAAAATTTCCTGAAGTAAGACGGTTTACCGCAATTTAAGAATCTCAGGATACAACCATTACACGTCTTTATTAAGTTGTACTCTTTATAAAGTCTATCGACCTTAGTATATGTGAATACTCTTGAGACTTTGGAACGGGGTATTATTGGAACCTTTATTTGACGTTTTTAATGGTATTTATTCTTCTTTGTATTCATTCTATATTGAAATTATGACGTTTTCAAATATTGATTGAGAAAATGATGAATGAAAATGAATGTGTGGGGCACTTATTTATAGTGGTCGAACGGGTATGAGACGCGAATAGACGTGGCTGGTCGCGCAGACGCACCAGTTCACGTAAGGATGCATCAGCTCGCGTGCATGTCCAGATACAATGAATCTAGTGGATGTGCGAGTTGGGCCAAAACTTAAATTTGGGCCGAATAAAACTGGGCCAGAATATTTCGGATGGGCCAAAATTTATTTTGGACCAAAATAAAAAATAAAAAAATTTAGACCAAAATAAATATGCGCTGAATTGGGCCTTAATGGGCCAAATTTTTTTAATAAAAAAATTTCCCCAAAAAAACTTATTTTATGGACCTTCAGTCCAATCGACCCGGCGACTCGCGCCGTGCCGAGCCGAGTGAGCGGCAACAGCGGTGGTGCGCGCGCGTGTGGTCGTCCTATCTCACTTGCAACATGCATGGTATCCCTTGCTACTCACTTGTAAGCATTACATGAGTGAACTATATATATACCACTTGAAAATAGTTTTTCCAAGTAATGTGGGACTTTGGTCATTTGTTGACTTTTTGTGTGTTCAACTTACACACTTTAATCTCACATTTCTCATTCAATTTAACTCCAAGTTTAGCATTTTAATATTCAAAATTTATATTCTAAACTACAACCTATCAAATGCAATCATAATCCGGCAATTTTGGGCAACGACATTGCCGTAAAATTGACAAAAGTCACTGTTCAAAATATGAGTTCCAACAATCCCCCCCCCCCATGAATAGAAATAATCTTAGACATATGATGAATCTAGAGACTCGAAAGAATAGACTGACTAGATTCCCTAATAAGCTAGACACAACGCCTTTTTTAGAGTATTGCAAAAAATCACAGCATCTGAGTTGGTAGCATTCGCATTGAACCAGTCATAGTTAATACATGTCGGATTTACTCGGCCAGGGAGTGAACGCGATGTCTTAAACCCCCCNCCTAATGGCTCTTTATTTTCATGGTTTTTAGATATCATTTAGCATCAATTTTTAGGTCTTTAGGTGTTCATATGTTGCATTTATAGTTATCATTGGCAAGTTTGTGATTTTTATGGATTTTTGGCATTAGCATTTGCATATGCATGCATTTTGGAGATTTTGCAGGACTTTCAGGAGTTTTCATGATGATTTGTGAAAATTCAAAAGAGGAACGGAAAATGCGTGGAATGGAACTAGCACAAGGCCCAGCTCAATCTCTGCAACACTTTGGCTCGACCTGGTGATCGAGCAACATGGTCTTTGGCTCGATCACTCTCCTTGCCCGGATCGATCTCCCCATCGAGCCACATCCAAGTCTGGCTCGATCATGCAATATTCTGGCTCGATCTCTCTCGGCCACTTCAACCATTTGGCTCGATCTCGAGATCGAGTTGCATCCATTTTGGCTCGATCTCCTGAAGCTCTCACTCGACCACACCTCGACCTTTGCCTCGATCTCATGATCGAGCCATCTCTACTCCACCTCAGCCATCTCCTTCTTGCCTCGACCGCAATACTTCTTCACGGCTCGATCACAAGCACTTCTCAGCTCGAGCCAAACATGCTCCGACCCGACCAACTCGAATCAGGAATGTACCTGACCTAAGACCCAGTCTAACGATTGTATTTTGTCTTTTATGCGTTTTAAGGCTTTTCCTAAACACTATATAAGCCCTGAAACGCCTCCATTTGGGGGCTGCCAATTTAGGTTTTTGTCTTAAGTTTTAAGTTTTCTCACTTTTGTTCTTAGTGTTCTTAATGTTAAACCCATAATCCTTTTAAGTTTTATGCTAATCTTCTGTTTTCTTTTACTTTCATGCATAGATTAGGGTTGTGTTCTATCTGGTGCATATTGATCTAAGTTTTTAAGCTTTTTATCTTTTGTTTTAGCTTTGATTAGTTTCCTTTGTTTTGTTACTGTTCCATTGATGTTCTTATTTTCTGGGTTGATGTTCTTAATGTTTTAGATCTTCATCTTCTGCATCTTCATTCTGTTTTCTGTTTTAGGGTTTTATAAAAAGTTTGTTTTTAGTTGTTGACCCTTGATATAAAATGTTTTCTTCGATAGATATGCTTTTATCTTCTTCTGATTTTGCATCTCATATGTTGTGTGAGTAGTGACCTAGGTTCCTTGAGGATGGGATAGGGTAGTGTTGTTTCCTTGTTCCTCCTATGTGTCTAAGCTTTGATGTTTTAATAGATCCCTTATGTTTCATTGGTCTTAATGCTGACATTTCAACCTAACCCGGTGAGATCAGATCTTAGGCACTTCAACACCCGAAAAGTGATTCAATTGGAGTGACTCGATCTAGTTGATTTCATAGATAAGCATCCCCTTCTAAGGATTTAGATGCTTAGGATATGCATCTCAGCCTAAGAAATTAGTTTTTTGGGAGGCTTATTGGCTTAGGTAGATGGTTTGTAATGCATGTTATGTGTATTTCTGCTAATGGGAGTTAGGTCTGGTTGTCATCTAGTTTGATTTCATTTGCCAAGGGATTGGATTTGATTGCTTATGATTCTATCGCCTAGGGATTAGCTGATTGTATGAGGTATGTTAGACACTTAGGGAGTTTGAGGAGGAACACTGCCCAATTACCCCATCCTTCGGGACCCTTTCTTTGATTGCATCTTTTACTCTCTTGCATTTTCTCTATTTTCACTTATTCAGCCTTTTATCCTTTTTGGCTTCTTATGCATGTTTGCTTTGTTACTATTTTTAGTTACGTCATGTTTCATTTTACTTAGGACTTGTTAGCAAATCCCATTTTCATATTTGACTTGAATCATTAGTTCCAATTGCATCATGATTGTTAGCATCACACCTAATTGGATTGATACCCATCTATACTAAAATGCATGTGTAATGAGAATTGATCACTAAAAAACATGTTATNTTTCATTTTCTCACATAGACTAAGTTCTCTATTGTGTTCATTTTGGCCTTGAACAAACCTAGTATCATGAGTGACTTGGAGAGATAGCATTTCCTTCTCCCTTCTAGAATTAACCTTATTCATACTCATTTAGGTGATCTAGAATTAACATCTGTAATAGTATCATGTCAGACTCATCTCAGAAAGTTATGGAATTATTAAAAGTTTCAAGCTTATCCTTTTCACTAACAGGATTACACTGTTTCATCATCAAACTTTTTAAGTTGGGAACTGGGTAGAGAAACTAGTCTGGCAGTGTTTGGGAATATTTAGTTTGAGATTGTTGTCCCCTTGAACATATTTTTGGGATTTCCAGTCAGTTAGGTAAGGTTACCATTAAACTTCATCTTTCGTCATAGGCTTTTAAACCCATTCCTCATGATGATCT
This sequence comes from Iberis pinnata, assembly GCA_900406425.1. Taxonomy (NCBI): domain Eukaryota; kingdom Viridiplantae; phylum Streptophyta; class Magnoliopsida; order Brassicales; family Brassicaceae; genus Iberis; species Iberis pinnata. Next base: position 39,162 of record OVBE01000287.1, read on the forward strand.
TTCTAATTGATCTCTTGCCAAACCTTTAGTGAACGGATCAGCTAGGTTATTGGCAGATTTGATAAATGCTATCGTGAGTACTCCTGTTGAGATCAAGTTTCAAGTGATCTTATGTCGTCTTCTTATGTGATGAGATTTGCGATTATACAATATACTTTATGACCGAGAGATAGTTGATTGACTATTACAGTGTACACGTAATGTAGGCACGGGTTTTTCCCACATGGGAATATCTTCCAAAAAAAATCGAAGCCATTCATCTTCTTGAGTTGCCTTATCAAGAGCTATAAACTTTGATTTCATAGTTGACTTTGCGATTATAGTTTGTTTGGAAGATTTCCAGGATACTGCGGCACCTGCTAAGGTAAATATATATCCACTCGTGGATTTAAAGTTTTTGGAATCTGCTATCCAGTTAGCATCAATGTATCCTTCCAAAACTCCTGGTTCTTTACCATAGTATAGACCGTAATTTTTAGTATAACGTAGGTAATCTAATACTCTAGTTATAGCTTTCCAATGTTTATATCCTAGATTACTGGTGTAGCGACTTAGTACATTCACTGCATGCGCTAGGTCGGGTCTAGTACAATTCGTTAAGTACATTAGACTCACGATTACTCAAGCATATTCCACTTGTTCCACTGCAGTTCCATAGTTTTTGGTCAAGTGGATATTTGGGTCTACCGGTGTTTTCTCATTTTTACTTGAGTATTCTTTGAATTTTGTCAAGTATCTTTTGAGCATAATGTGATTGTGATAAAATTATGCCTTCGGCATGTCTATGGATATTAATCCCGAGAATGACGTCTGCCAAAGTCATGTCTTTCATATTGAAGTTTCGACTAAGAAGACCCTTAGTTTGATTAGTCATGTCTTTATTGCTACAAATAATGACAATGTCATCAACATACTATCCCAACAAAACATATCCATATGAAGTACTTTTGATGTATATGCATTTATCACATTCGTTTATAGTAAACCCATTTGACATCATTAAATGGTCAAATATTTTATGCCATTGTTTTGGAGCTTGCTTGAGTCCGTAAAACGATTTTACAAGTCTACATACTTTGTGCTCATGTCCCGGAATGACAAAACCTTCAGGTTGTTTCATATATATTTCCTCTTCTAAATCTCCATTTAAGGAGGTTTTTTTTACATCCATTTGATGAATTTCAAGGCCTCTTAAAGTTGTGATTGCAACCAAAGTTCGTATAGATGTTATCCTTGTTACCGGAGAATAAGTGCCAAAGAAATCCAATCCCTCTTTATGGTGGAATCCTTGCACTACAAGTTTTTCCTTATACTTTTCTATGGTGTTATCAGGTTTTCGTTTTGTTTTGAAAATCCATTTACACCTTAGTGCTTTAGATCCTTTGGGTAAATCGACTATATCATAAGTGTTATATTTTAATATTGAATCGATTTTACTATTGACGGCTTCTTTCCAATGAGGTGCGTCAGGTATAGACATAGCTTCTGAGTATGTTCTTGGTTCGTTCTCTGCAAGAAAAACCGTCATAAAATCATCTCTGAATGATTTTTCCTTGCGAGCTCTTTTGCTTCGCCGAGGTTCAGCTTCTACTTCTTCCACTTATGGAGAAGTTCCAAAAGTGTTTTCCTCATTTGTTGAGGAGTTCGCTTCTCTTTTTTCAATTGTTCGTCTTGGACGTTATTTTTCCTTACAAGGAAAAATGTTTTCAAAGAAAGAAGCATTCTGTGATTATGTGACTGTATTGACATAAATATCAGGTATATCCTATTTATGAACCAGAAATCTATAAGCATTGATATTGTGTGCATAGCCAATGGATATACAGTCAACAGTTTTAGGTCCAACAATGACCTTTTTCGGAGGTGGTACAGCAACCTTTGCAAGGCACCCCCACACTTTGAGGTATTTGTACGATGGTTCATTACATGTCCAAAGCTCATAAGGGATTGTGATATTTTGCTTATTTGGTATTTTGTTTAAAAAGGTATTTTTAGTAAACAGAGCTTCCCCCTCCCCCCCCCCCCCCCCCCCCCNTGAGGTAACCCAGATTATTACAACATGGCATGCATCATCTCTTTGAGAGTGCGGTTTTTACGTTCCATAATCCCGTTAGATTCGGGAGAGTAAGGAGCGGTTGTTTGATGTATGATCCAATTTTCTTTGCATAAATCATTAAAGGGACCATCGTAATCGCCTCCTCGATCACTTCTTACTATTTTAATAGTTTTACCAAGTTGAATTTCAACTTCAAGCTTATATTTTTTGAATTTTGATAAGACTTCGTCTTTGCTATGTAACAAGTATACATAACAATATCTTGTGCTATCATCGATGAATGTCACAAAATACTTTTTACGGTCTAGAGTTTGTATATATTTCAGATCACATAAATTTGTATGAACTAAACTCAAAGTTTTGGTAGTTCTTTGAATTTTAGGAGATGGAGTTTTCATGAGTTTGGCTTGTACACAAACTTCATATTTTTCTTTATTTACTTTCCATTTAGGAATTAAGTTTAAACTTATTAATTTTTGCATAGATTTGTAATTAACATGTCCTAATCTTTCATGCCAAGTATTGAAAGACTCAACCAAATAAGCAACAGATTTTTCATTAACTTTATCATCAATTACAATTTTAGCCATGTCAAGCTTATCAGGAGGAAGGACCGTCATTTCACACATTTTGACAAGTTCTCCTTTTACAAATCTCTTTCCCAAATACACCCCAATTTTCCTAAGTACTACCTTGTCAGCTTCAAAGGTTGTTCCAAATCCAGCTTTTCTCAGTAGAGTTCCCGAAACAAGGTTCTTCCTCATGTCCGGCACATGTTTGACGTTGTTGAGTGTAAGCTCACGTCCTAAAGTCTGCTTCAGAACCACTTTGTCGCGACCTTCAATCTTTGAGTGAGCTATGTTCCCATGAACAGTTGCTCCTCATACTTGTTCTTATGATAAGTGGTGAAATTTTCCTTATCAGTGCAGATGTGGGTGGTAGCTCCAGTGTCATACCACCATTTTTTCGGGTTATCGTCAACCATGTTGACTTCAGAGACAACCGCGCACATGTCTTCCTCGATAAGATAAGCTTGAGCTTTATCCTTAGCTTTAGTAGCACTTCGACACACATCTGCTTTGTGTCCTAGCTTTCCACAGTTGTAGCACTTTCCTTTAAACTTCTTGTTTTTCCATTCTTCTTGAAGTTCGTAGAGGAAGTTGGTTTGAGGGACTTATGTTTCCCTTTTCCCTTTTTCTTTACCTCAGCCACATTCATCGTATGTTGCTCTGAAGCAGCGAAGTTTGTACAGTTTTTCTCTTCCATTCGAAGTTGCATTATGCCATCTAAGAGCGACTTCGGTTTCTTCTTATGCTTCAAGTAGTTCTTGAAGCTGAGCCAACTTGGAGGTAGCTTCTCAATGAAGCAGTTGACCGTGAAAATTTCATCGTTCATCATCCCTTCAGCTGCAATCTCATGACATATGAGACTCAATGCGTAGAATTGTTCCATGATGGGTTTTAAGTCCACCATCTTGAAGTCCGGAAACTTTGCGATGACAAATTTCTGACAACCAGCATCGTCATATTTGTATTTCTTCTCTAAGGTGAAGCATAGCTCCTTAGAGGTATGTGCCTCCTGACTGTACACTTTGTACATTGGATCAATGAGGCGGCCTAAGATCCAACCTCGGCAGACAAAGTCGTGATACTTCCAAGCATCAACAGCAGCTTGGACGTAGGCATCACTGTTTCGAAGAAGAACGATCGATGGATCGTCCGTGAGGAACTTTTCAGCGTTCATATTGCTCATGTAGAAGAGCATTTTTTGGCCACGTTTTGAAATTTGTCCCGTCGATTTTCTTGGGCAGTAGGTCTTGTGCCATTGTGGCACGCAGTTGAGACATTCCGACGAAGACATCTTTTGGAACTGAAGTCTGGATCGTATTGGCAGGTCAATATGTCCACCAATATGGGCATTTTCAGTATTCTCAATTGTCATATGTAAAATAGAAACCGGAAACTAATAGTAATATATCGCGTAAACGTTTAAAACGATCACGAACCGGTAAAACGTTTTAGAACCGTTAAAATTCAAATATGATATAGCGGTAGCTTAAGAGCGGAATTTTATAATTAAGATTGTAGAGACCATAAGACCAAATTTAGTTAAAATCAGGTTTAAAACGTTTAAATCTTAAAGCTCACATAGTCGAGTCGAAACTCTTCCTTAATTCTAAAAATTGTCTGTAGTAAGACGGTTTAACTGCAATTTAAGAATCCCATAATACAACTGTTACACGTCTTTATTAAGTTGTATTCTTAATAAAACCTATCGACCTTAGTATATGTGCATACTCCCGAAACTTTGGGACGGGGTATTATTAGAACCTTTATTTGACTTTTTATGGTATTTATTTTTATATGTATTCAATATTGAAATTATGAAGTCTTCGAATATTGATTGAGAAACTGATGAATAAAAATGAATGCGTGGGGCACATATTTATAGTGGACGAATGGGTATGAGACGCGAACGGACGTGGCTGGTCGCGCGAACGCACCAGTTCGCGTAAGGATGCATCAGTTCACGCGCACGTCTTGATACAATGAATCTGGTGAATGTGTGAGTTGGGCCAAGAGACGAGTTGGGCCGAAACTTTAATCTGGGCCGAATGAAACTATGCCACAATATTTCGGTTGGGCCAAAATTTATTTTGGACCGATATAAATGTGGACCAAAATTAAATTAGTCCGATTGGGCCAGAAATAAATATGGGCCGAAATGGGAATAAATGGGCCAAACTTTTTAATACAAAATTTCCCAAAAAGAACTTATTTCATGGACCTTCGCTCCAATCGACCATACGACCTGAGACCCGCGACTCGCGTTGTGCACGCGCGTGTGATCCTTCTCTCTCACTTGCAACATGCATGATGTCCCTTTCTACTCACTTGTAAGCATTACATGAGTGGGATATATATATACCACTTAAAAATAGTTGTTCAAAGCAATGTGGGACTTTGGTCATTTGTTGACTTTTTGTGTGTTCAACTTACACCTTTCTCATTCAGTTTAACTCTAATTTTAGCATTTGGATATTCAAAGTTATAGTTCATACTACAACATTTCCAATGCAATCATAATCTGGCGATTCTGGGCAACAAACTTGCCGAAAAACTCACTGAAAAAGTGACATAAGTCACTGTTCAAAATTTGAGTTCCTACACGTTGAAGATTTTATAGAGGTCATGCCGGTTTGGTGGACCAATTTGCCCAAATTTCACCTCAAATGTTCAAGAAACAAACTCTGGTACCAGTTTATTGTACCGGTCAAGCCAAACCGGTACCGGCCATAAAAGTCAACATTTTGACTTCCATTTTTAGTCTAAAACCATTTTCAATTGGGTTAACCCAATTGTTTTGTGTTAACCCAATGCCACTTAAAGGAGACTATATAATTTTTTAGACCTAATTTTAGTTATTTTATCTTATTTTTATCTTAAGAGCCTTTGTAAACTTTTGAATCCTTGCTTTGATTTGAAGTTTAGTCTTTGTTTTGATTATGTTACTTCTTTTATTTCTGTTTCTAATCATGAATCAACACATTTCTATAGTTAGATCTTGTGTTTTATCCATGATTTGTGAGTAGTATATTCCTAAGCAAATGGGTTAGGTAAATTTGTCTTGGCCATTCAAGTTTAGATCATAGGATAAATTGTGTCCGAAAGGTGTTCGATGAAATTCCTGAAACTATTGTTTGCTAAATGAGACTATCCAAGAGATTTTTTTTTAGTTAGTTGAGTGGTTTATCATAAATTAGATCTCATTGCCTCTAGATCATGCGATTATCCAAGAGATTGTTTTTAGTTGCATGACTGTGAAAGGGATTACTACCACAAGAGTGGACTAGTTTAATTAAGGGAATTCTAGACCAAGGATTAGCACTAGAATGTGAGTATTAGCATCATAGAATATCATTTGATCACCCGAATCGATTGTCTTTGCGTATTTGTTTAGCATTTTATTTTGATTTACATTTCAATCTCCAGTTGACTTTTGCTTAATTTATGTTGACTTTTGCTATATTTGACTTTTAGTTTACTTTTGTTTATCTTTGTTTAATGCATGATAAGATGATAGATTTAATCCAAAACCTTTTGTTTGCTTATACTAAATGAAATTCTCGTAGGTTTTAGTGAGTTAATTACCCATGATTTGGACTGACTCTTAAATGCTATAATGACATAAATATGTTTAAGATACTTTTTTAGACGTTAAATTGAGTAACTTCGTTTTATCATTAAGCCAATTTTGACAGGCAGTCAGCTCGTCCCTAGGCGTCGCCGGAAAACTACCCATCAACCTCCTAATCCGTCGAGGCAAAGCTCAAAACCAGTCTTTTCCTTCTGTTTAAAATCGAAGCCAGCGTGGACAGTGACAAAGCTTCGCAGTTGCTGTTTCGGTGCCACCGCCGGATCGCCAGAAGCACTTTTTCAGTGAGTTTGTAGTCTTCGGCGATGGCTGTCATTTGATAGGTTTTATGTGTTTTTGCCTAGGGTTTTCGAAATTTCTCTTGGACCCGAACTTTATGATGGTTTGAAAAGTCAAACCAAATTGGGTTGTTGGGCTGAGTTTGTTTAGTTGTTTTGTTTTGCGTTGAATGAATGGGCTAAATTTGATTCTAATAAATACAAACTTTTATAAATGAATAAAAAATTTCATACATACTTAATTCAAAAAAAAAAAAAAACTATTTCGTAGCAACTTGGAAATTACCCACTTGCTTCTCGATGCAAAGGATGCAAGGGAGCAAAGCTTTTTGCAACTGCGAAAAAAGAAATATGAATGGGCCTAAAACGATGTGTCAGATTACAGAATGGAATCAGGTAGGCCCAATAATATTTTCTTTTCACCAAGTAGGCCCAATAAAATTTAATGCTTATTTAAGTAAGAACTTGATTGTAAAAGTTTTCATCTAACACTATTTGTTTTTGAATATAAGAGATAAAAGACATAGAAACCGAAAATCTAGTTGAAAATTAAAAAATCAGCTCAACAATGAAAGGGGAATTTCTAGATAGTATGGATGCAACCTAAAATTAAGTATATAACACCTACTTATAGGTTTGGATTCTCTTTTTGAAGACAATATACCATATATATATGAGTATTTACCTCTCTAAAATTAACAGTGCATCTATGATTCGTAGCTCTGTTATCATAAGTTTATTTTATTGATTTATCTACGTACGTTATTGGTAGTTTGACTATTATTATCTATAGTCAGAATATTATTTTGTTGTAGTCCAACTTTTTTATTCTAAGTTTAGGGTTTATATTTTGGGGTTCAGGGTTTTAGATTTAGGAGTTTAGAGTTTATATTTTGGAGTTTAGGGTTCATATTTAAGGGTTTAGGGTTTTTTGGAGTTTAGAGTTTATATTTTGGAGTTTAGGTTTATATTTTGGGGTTTAAGATTTATATTTTAGGTTTAGAGTTCATATTTGGGTTAGGGTTTATATTTAGGTTTAAGGTTTATATTTTGGAATTTAGAGTTTATATTTTGGGGTTTCGGATTTATATTTTGGGGTTAAGATTATATTTGGGTTAAAATTTATATTTGAGTTAAGGATTTATATTTCACGTTTGGGGTTTAGTTTTACTTTTGGTTATATTTTACTAATCACTATTCATTATTTTTTTTTTAAAAAATCCACTTTTAATAATTTATTATTGTTAGAAGTAGAAAAAAAAATAGGGTGAATTAGGTGGAAAACCAATTGTAGGATGAATATTAAGAATATGACATATTGTTTGTATATTAGGTTTCCAACAACAAATATACAACTAATATATCGGTTATATCCTCTTATCTCTCTCTCTCTTAACTTTTTAATTTTTTTATTAAATTAAAATTTCATCCCCTTATTTGTTTACTCAAATTAAAACATATAAATTCAAAATTCAAAACATAAAACACAAAAAGTAATCTGAAAAAACACAAAAAATTACATTTAATATGATTAAAATTATTTAAAACGGACATATATTTAACAAAACCCCAAAACATAAATCCAAAACCCCAAAATATAAACCTAAAATCTCAAAATATAAACTCAAAACCCCAAAAATAAACCCAAAACCCCAAAATATAAACCCAAAATGCCAAAATATAAACTCAAAACTTCAAACACATATATGTTATGAATTACTGAATAATTATCATAACCCTAAACCGAAAATATAAACTTTAATCCCTAAACCTAAACCCTAAACCTAAAATATAAACCCTAAACCCAAAACCTAAAACCTAAACCCAAAACCTAAACCCAAAACCCTAAACCCAAAATATAAACCCAAAACCTAAACCCTAAACCCAAAATATATACCCTAAACCCAAAATATATACCTTAAAACCAAAATATATACCCTAAACCTAAAATATATACCTTAAACCCAAAAATAATTTTAAGTAGTTCGTATACCTGAAGTTGTTAGTTTGTATATTAAAGAGATGGGGTGGAAAAATTTTCGCGAGTGCGCGAGAGTAAGAAAGAGAGTGTGAGATAGAGTGTGAGAGGGATGTAAATATGCATATAAGCTGTATTTTGGTTGGAGAGAGAATTCACCCCTACTTATAGGTGTTATATACTTAATTATAGCTTATGTTTATTATATGTTGCAATTTCCCAAAAATATGTATTTTTTAGCAACATTGTGTCATTTTATTTTTTTGTATTTATATGTTTTAATTTATAAAAATATAAGAAGTAGAAAAAAAATTTAAAAAATAAATAAAATAAAAAGGTAAAGGGGCACAATAGTAAACAGTGCATAGTGCGTTGACTAAAATAAGGGGTAAGAAGAAGATATACAACAAACTATATTAACTCTGAAATAACTAATTATACACTCCATTGATTACTGACTTAATATTGACCATACTTATGGTTCACGGGCAAATTAGCCCATAATGAAACTAGGCATTGATAACAAAAGATATACATGTGTTTGGACTTTGGAGGAGGAAGCTAACATTATATATGCCAAATTCAACAGAAAACCATCTGTATAAAAATAATTCACGGTCATTTAGAAAAAGCGACGAGAGGATATTGAATGTTGCAATGACGGATCTATAAATTATTTTTATTGGAGTTATAATAAAACAAATTAAATATAATACAATAATATATAATCTTATAATAACTGATAAAAATTACATAAATTAGTGGATTATTTATAAGTTTTAACACATATTTATTAGGGTAAAAACCTAATTTTAACTAAATATTTCATCAAATACAATGAAATGTTTACTAAAAATGATAAATTTCTTAAATTGCATAGGTGTCAATTGACACCATTAACTTACGCCACTGGAATGTTGTATAAATTGTAGTGGTCATGTCTTAGAAATTCAAATAAATGACTTTTAAATTCAGTATAATAAACATTAAAACGCTCGCCTTTTACCTAAGCTCTACTACTGCGGTTAAATGTAAAAGTATAAAAACAACAAAGTGAAACTACAAGAAATATTCTCCGATCAATTTTTGTTTTCTCTTACAGTGGTATCAATAATGTTAAGCAACGGACCCAAATGATGTCATTTTCAGTGGGAATGGAATTGATTTAAGAGCATGGCCACATACTTGCTTTAATCATATCTACAAGAAGAAAATTAGTTTAATGGGTCCAGGTTTCATGTGACTCGAGAAAAAAAGAAAGAAAAAATGGTATGGCTTAATCAAACTTTATTGCTAAAGGCATTGAGCTGACATAAATCCATGCACTATGTTTCTCTTTTCGCTGGATTTCGATTTCTAGCAGATCATGTTCCCTTCAAAAGAATATATGTTTCTACCTTTTATTTATTCAGGCATGATATTTATTATCATAAATGGGAGAAATTACCCAGTCAATTGAATCCAAGTTAGTTTAATTCCGGTACAATTTTGTGAAATTTTATTTGACTTGTAAGAAACCTAACAGATATTATTCTTTTCGTTGGATCCTAGGTTAATATAATTAGGGGTGGGCACAATTCTAGTTTCATTCCGTACCGTTCTGTTCCGTTCCGAACCCGTTCCAAAATTTCCGTTCCATTAAAATATATAATCTTATATGGGACATTTTTTCATTTCTCGAATGGGAATGGGACGGGACATGACGAGAACGGGAATTTTCGATGTCCCATTTGGGATAGATATACAAAATTGTAAATATATATATATATATATAATTATAATTTATATATATATATATATTATAATTATATATATATATAATATAAATATACTAATTTATTATTTATTTTTAAATTTTCATAGTTTAACTATTAATTAAAATTACAATCTATATAAATTAAATCTAATTATATTATTAACAATTATAACATAATTTTGTGATTCTAAGAAAAACGGTAGAAAATAGTTCATATTTCCTAATTCTACAAGGAGACACGATAATTGATGCTATTTTAAACAGAAGTAATTGACTTTGATGTTATTTAAACATATATAATTGTGTCAGTTTTTGTGGTTATTAACGGTGTATCGTTGAAAATTAGCTAATTGTTGTAGGAACAAAAAAAATTAGTTTATTTGTTATATTTTTGGGAATTTTCGTTCCTGTCCCATCTCATCGCATCCCATACCGTTCCCGTCCCGAATTTAAAATAGAACATAAATGGGACATATATTTTTGTGCCCAAATTCCCGTCCCGTTCCCATTCCCGAAAATTCTTGTCCCGAATTTCCATTTGTCCACCTCTAAATATAATCGTACAAATTAACAGAATACATCAAAAGTATATGTGTGATTATTTTAATTTTTCATACATGTATAATTATTTTAAGTTCGTGTGGGTAGGCATTGTAGGGAATTTTTTTTACAAATATCATTGAAGAATTCCTTGAAATATCATAAAAAAGTTTAAATTCCAAAAATAATACCCTTCCAATAGTTCCAAAATACCATACACTCTCTAACGTTCCAAAAATACCTAAAACATAAAAAAGTTAATTTTAAGAGTTTATAATTCAAAAAAAATATTTTGGTTCACTAAATAGAGTTTAGGGTTTAGTTTTGAAGGGGGTAGAGTCTGATTTTGGGGTTTTAGGGTTTAAATTTGAAATTTTAAAGTTATTTCAAAATTGGTGGTATTTGTTGGAACAAAAATATTTTTGTGCTATTTTTGGAAAAAATGTGGTATTTTCATAAATTTTGGGAGTGTGTGGTATTTTTGGAATAAGTCTAGTTTTTGTTGATTTTTTGAGAATGCCCCTATCTATTAATATTGCTATATTTTTAGAGAAAAATGCCAAAAAACAAAATTCAACTTTTAAATTTAGACCAAAAAACAAATAAAAATTTCAAACATTAGTGTTAATACCATTTAAATCTTAATTTTTTGTTTACCAAAAGAAGATTTTGACCCAAAAAAAAATCTGAATGTTTCAACTATTTAATTTGATTTTTTATGAGACTATAACGAATTGGTCAACAAAAGTTTAAAAATTAAATGATATTATCAATCAATTTTGGGATTTATATGTTTCCATAAAAGTTTAAAAATTAATTGGCATTATCATAAAAAACTTGAAATTTGCAGTTTTGTTTGGCATAATTTATATTTTGAACTAACTATTTCATTTTATCCAAAAAAAATTTAGCAAAACAAAAATATTATAAAGGCATATAAAAAAATTACGTGGGAACTTGTTTTAACCTACAATATTCATAAATTCACATGAAACAAGTAGCATTATTTTATTTGGGATCGATTATTTGTGTTTATGATAGTGTAGAAATTGATTATTAGATCGGCATATTGTAGTTACGATGATGACAAAAAAAAAGTTAAATAATATGATATGTTTCTATGGAAAACAACCAATTAGTGATTGAGTGCATATTTACTTTTTTATATTTACACTATTTTTATGTGTATTAATACCTCAACTAATATATTTTCAGATTATTATACTTCCACTTATGCAGCGTGGGATCATACACATAGTAATTAAATTGAAAATTTCATATTTGATGCTGATGGTTGGTATAGTAATTTTTTTTTTTTTTTTTTTTTTANTTTTTTTTTTTTGTCAAGGTTGGTATAGTAATTAAGTTCAAAAATTTTAATTTTTGGCTATTAAACTGGAAAATTGAAAAACCCTCTCTTCCTTTTTCTCTTTCAAAACACTCTTTTCAGATTAAATTTGAAGCATCAGAACATGTGTAGAGTTAGGAAGGAGGCGAGTTCTTTTCCGGCGTTCGAGCAACAGCCTCCAGTTTCTTCCGTCTAGGCTCGCTGGTGAGAGTCAACGCTGGCGAGTCCCTGGAAATCACTGACACCCGACGAAGCTACAACCCCTAAATCTGTCTTCTCTCTACAAACTCAAGGCGGATCTGCTCTGAGTTAGAAGCTGCTTCCCGACATCTCTTTCCGACCAGATTGCATGCGGCGGTGAAGCTAATAGGATGGCAAGGGAGCAGCTCGGGAACCTCAAGGCGACTGAGCTTTCTTCGTCGGAAAATCATGTGTTTAACGTTGTTTTGATAGATCGGGAGATGCGGGTCTGCTAGAATTAGAGACTGTTTGTGATCGGACGGCGTCGGAAGCCGCTTCTCTTTTCGTCGAAAACCTACTCCCATCTCTGCCACTCAAGCTGACTTTCAACCATCTTCATCCTCCTCCTTTTCTTTTGCATGTTCTCTGTGGGCAAAAGGACAGCTTTGCTTCAGATTCCGACGTTGGGCCACCGCATCTTCATGGTGGTATTCGCAGTCAAGTCGACGCTGGTTATAATTAGGGTTTCCTAACTCCTTATGGGCTTCAGAGTTTATTTGGGCCGATCTGGACCTCTGAAGCCTTTTGGATTTGTGGGTTTAAGGAGTTTAGGGTTTGTTGTTGTAATCGGGCTGTTTGTATATTTCTTGGCTTTATTTTGACTCATAATTAATGAATAAATTATATATTTTTATTTTAAATTGAAATATCACAAGCTCATCGTCACCGCTAGACGTAGAAAAATCATAGTTATAGATGTGATTTTATCTCCAAAAATCTGAAAGTTACTACATATAATACAACTTACCATAACATATTACACATTTTCTTTACTGCCTAATTCGATCTTTTGTAAACAAACGATTTTTAGAAGAAGAAAACATATTTTGGAACACAATTTTAAACCAAATCACATAGCCCAACTAACAATGTATTATGGTTATTAAATTGTACTCAAAATAATATGATCAATATATTACATAGAAAAGTAAAAAATGGTATATGAATCTAATATTATACTCAACCAGGGGCGGATCTAGGAGAAAAATTAGTATGGGGCAATAAAACAAAATTTTAATCTATATGAAAAGAAAGGAAGAAAATACAAAATAAAACAGAGGAAAACACTTGAGAATCGAGCCTTCCACCTAGAGGATTAATAAAATAACACAACCAACTAAGCTAACAAATTATTATGAGTATGTGGCACTTGCCCCATATTAATACTACCTAGATCCGCCCATGTACTCAACTACTATTTTACCAATTAAAACAACTGAATCAAAGTTAATAGATGTGAATCATATTTGAAAAAAAACTCAAGAATTGTTTTCCGAGACCGTACTATAAATTTTGAGTGGTACGCCCTAGCTAGCTAGTGTAGTCCGGCTAGCATCACCACCTAAACAAGTTATCTTTTTTTTTAGCAAATGAGAACACAGACATCCACTTTAAGTCAAGAACTGTTCAGAACCTAAAATTTCGTACTAGATATTCGAAATACAAATTAAAACCTGACAAACCCATGCAACTTGTCCAAAGAACAGTTTAAAAAACAAAGAAAAATGTTTGATTTCAGAGACAAATAGTCAATTAGTCATATATATATAGGTAATGTCAGAAGTAAACAGAAGATTGTACATTAAACTCTAGCATAGCTAAAAGCATTATTGTTCACACACGCATGTGCACAGACACACACACGCGTGTATATTCACACGTTCGCGTTCACACGTGCACATTTCCATAGGAATCTCCACCTCTTATATAAGATGTTTCAACATAGGTGTATGTAAGTGTGTGAAGCTTAAGTAGTAAAACTAGTAAAATGGCAACTTCAGGGTTCAAGCATTTGGTGGTTGTGAAGTTTAAAGAAGATGCTAAGGTCGATGAGATCTTGAAGGGCTTGGAGAATCTTGTCTCTCAAATTGATACTGTCAAATCTTTTGAATGGTTAGACGTCATACTTTTATTTAGATCATATATATGCCATTATAAAAATATGTAATCTTGGATCTGGAATTAATGGTCGTGAAAATTTGATGATAATTAGGGGAGAAGATAAAGAGAGTCACGAGATGCTTAGACAAGGATTCACTCATGCATTCTCCATGACATTTGAGAACAAAGAAGGTTACGTTTCTTTCACAAGCCATCCTCTTCACGTTGAATTTTCAGCATCTTTCACCGCCGTTATCGATAAGATCATGGTCTTGGACTTCACCGTCTCCGCCGTCAAATCTCCCGTTGTTATTACACCGTGAATCTTGTCGTCATCATATCTATATCGAACTTGTTTGTTAGTTAATCTCTTTGTGTAATGGAGGTTTGAGTTGCTTTCGGTTTGTTAAGTATGTTTTGGTTTGATCCGTTTATTTTCGGTTTCCATGGCAATAATAATAATAAGAACATGGTTCTCTTGGAACTTGGAAGTTTGTCTACTTCTTCCATAAATGATCACTTAACGAATCTCAAAGTAAAAAAAATGGGTTTATCTTTCTTTTGATTTGTTTATATCGACTGCAAAAATAATTTGATTTGGGTTTTTATTTATTTTATATTTTGGAGGTTAGTTATGTATTTATAATTTAAGTTCTATATATATGTCATTATATATTTAAATTTATTATACTGTCTTGTTCTATAATGTTGTTAATTTATTATAAAACTTAATTATAATGTATAAATGATAATATATTAAAATCAAATGAAAATATTTCTATTAAAAATTTTAATATTATTTATTTCTCTATTTGTAGAGAAATTTATAATTTTACGTTTCAAAGTTTTTCTTTACATCATAAATTCAAACTATAATAAGAAAACTTATAGAATCTCTTGACAATGCCAATTTAATTATTATCTAACATTTTCTATGAATTTGATAAGTTGCGATTTTACTTTCTTAAATTCTCAATTTCTAATTTGATAGACTATTTTTTTTTTTTGATTGAATGTTAAATTTATAAATCAAACCAGAAAAGAGTTATTTACAAGTGTAAAAGAGTAAAAGTAAACGAGATGTCACATTTTCTAACAACAAGCGAGAATTGTGTTGTTCGCTACAAAGTAGCTAAGTGTTTGGTAAGTGATAGACTATTTAGTATGTCCTTTTAAAATTTAATTAGTTGTTTCTCCGCAATTCCCGATATTATTTTTATTTTATAAAATATAATTTTGAAAAATAATAGTAAAAAAACAAAAGAAACTCTTATTTACAATTTCTTATTTTTTATTTAGATACTAAATATTGAATTAAATATAAATTTAAAAATCCCAAGTTATTGAAGTTATTCCGAAATTTTTTGTAGACCCCTCTTAGATCAAAAATTTATTTTATATGCAATTCTAAATGTGAAGTATGTAATATGTATATTTAACTATAAATACAATACTTTTAGTTCAAAGTATATATATTATATACTCAAATAAAATGTTGACAAACAAAATATATTAAAATAAACTATAAAAAACATATTCTACTACTTGAAGTAAAATATAATATTTAATATATTATTTTCAAAATATGATTAAATATGAAAATAAAATGTGTACATAAATTCTATATTTAACTATTTTATGATTTAAAGATAAGATAATAAATATATATATATATATATATATACCTTATTATTTTTTATTTTTTGAAAATTTAAATCAATTGGTCAAAACAATATTATATTTTAAAAAAATAATTAGTTTACTTAAAAAAATAAAAAATAAAATTTATAAAAAATTATATTTAGATAATTAGATATTTATTTGGTTACGTGAATAATAGTAATAGATTTTTTATATTATATTTTGGTAACAAAGATAGTACATATTAACTTATTTTCATAAATTCAACTATTTTTTTGTTTATTGTAATGATGTCATGTAAATATGTAATATAATAGATACAAACAAAATGTTTAATTTTTAAAAAGCCTTCCTTTCTAATACATAATAGATGAATTAGTATAATGATCTTATTAAAAAATAAAATTATGAATGTAATCACAAAAATATTTTTGTAATAAGTTACTATTCATAACACACGACTGACTAAATTGTATTGGTTTTTTTTTGTGAAGTGAGATGAGAGACAAAACTCATTCATATTATAATATATTGTAATTATCTTAGTCATCTATATCTACTTTATATATTGACATGTGTAAGCTTGGTCATGTATAAGCTTAGTCATAAAAAAACTATATATGTACACATATATATCGACAGAGTAGTATAAATAAGATGTGATGGACTCACAATATAACACACCAACAACACTTTAATAAAAGAAAAAACATTTCTCATACTCTCTCTCGTGAGCACAAATACACACAAACATAATAATAATAATAATATTTTAATATTAGTATACAACACGTTATCAGCACGAGCGTCTCTACCCAATCAAATATCTGAAACCCGGTTCCGCTAAAAAGTTTAAGGTAAAATTTTATTATGTCAAATTTAATTAAACTTAAATTTATGAATTTTATTTTCAGAGTGGAAGGATTTTGCCTTCTTCTCGGGCTGAGTCCCTATGATCGTTATAGGGGTTATGCCCCTCGATCATAAAATAAACTGGGCTATGTCCCTTTAATCATTATAGGGGCGCTGCCCTTGATCATAAAAATTCTGGACTTTGTTTCATTGGTCATTATAGGGGTTATGCCCCTCGATCATAAAATAAAAGATATATCTTAGATCTGTT